>JASCZW010008909.1:0-46429 GCA_034211315.2 Aedes japonicus
CCAAAAGCGTGTATGCAAGGTTTCGTGCAAATCAAAAAATATGAAAATTACTCGTTGCTGAAATAATATGGAACCGCTCTGGTGTGAAAGTGGAGCGTATTGCAATCAGTTTCGGAAGGAGTGCGGACATGCCACGAAGTGGACGAAAAAAGGACCGTTGAACCTCAAATTGGCCAACAAAATCGGACGAGTTTTTTCTAAGGCAAAAGGGTCCCCAGTTCGCAATTTGGCCAGAAAGCTGAACACTTCGAAGTCCAACGTTCAACTAGACCAAGAATGATTGAAGCTGAAGATGTACAAGAAGCAGCCAAAAAGAAGTCACATGCAGCCATCGTAAAACCACGGACGTGGAGACTGAATGACATAGTTTTTGCCTAGAATAATTACTGAATCATGATGGACGATGAAACGTATTTTAAGTTGGACTATACAGCATTGCCGGGATCGCAATATTACACAGATTGTGAAGATGACGATGTTGACAAGACGGATAACTCAGTTTTCACTGAAAAATTTGGTAAAACAGCAATGGCAAAAAAGCAAAAAAGTTGCTCTTAAGGTAAATTTACGAAAACGTACATCGTAAATCGAGCAATGAATGCAGATATTTACGTCAATGAATTCTTAAATAAATACTTGTTGCCGCTGATTTGTCAACTTGACTATCCTGTAATATTCTGACCTTGCTTCGCATCATTACGATAAATTAACCATGGGCTGGTACAAATCGAAAAGCATGATAATTGTTCCCAAGTACATAAATCCCACAAATTGCCCTGAAATTCGTCCCATCGATGAATTTTGGGCTCTAGTCAAGAGCTATCTTCGTGATCATGATAATCTAGCTGATGCAGTGGAAACATTCAAGAGATATTGGACAAGATAGCGTCTAATGTTGTTGCTAATCGATCTGTGCAGAACATTATGAAGAACGTTAAATGAAAAGTTCGAGAACTTGCTTATACGAGGGAAAAGTCATGAAAAATCTTTCAAGAACCGTTGATAAACACTGTTGAGAAACCATATGTAAGAAGAAATGTTGAAATAAATAAAAATACACATGTTTTTAACGAACTGAATGAGTGCCTTTTCTTTCTGGGACGGTTCAACAAACTAGGTAACAAATTGAAATGGGAGTACTACCGTGCGATAACTATTTTGAGTTATCAGCAGCAGTGTTAACAAAGCTGTTTCTTTGTTTTTTAGCCGTCTCTTGCCGTTAGAAAGCACATTTGTAAGATCGGGCGTTCGACAATACTCCTTCTTGATCTTAAGGTTGTAGCAGATCCACGAACATTTATTGAATCACAGCTTGAAAGGAACATGTATTTTTCTTCTCATCTAAAAAGTTCATGGAATGCTGGATTAGGAAGTCTTTCTACATCCATGAAGGCCTTTACCATGGTCAAAATCGAATTCCATCTAATTGGCACTACCTGTTTCAGAGACTTTGACAACTTGATGCTGAGTCATGACCTCTTCATGTAAGTTACCAGCTTCTTTAGCGCCTCCAGCTGTTCTACCACCTCGACCATTCTCTTTTGACACATTTTCCTTTAGCAAGTGCGTAACTAAGGACTGTTCATTTTATAAAGAGGACACATTGTTTTGCAGATGTTCTATTTATTAGTAATTAAATTCAAAAGAGGTTTTATATATTACACACGGAAAAAGTCTAATTTTGCTTTAATGCTCCTAGATATGAAACTGACGAACACCCTTCATTAGTCTTTCCAAAATCTTTGCGATTCCTTTCGGCTAGCAGATGACCACATTGGCAGATTGTGCCTCTCAGCCATCCTCTCAGAGGTGCCGCTTGATTATTGCCCAGTAGCGCTTGATCGGACGCCATTCAGGACAATTTGGTGGATTATCCTCTTTTTTGATACCGTGCTCCTTCATCAAATCCAGCGTAGAAGAAACATTGTGAGTGGATATCATAGAACAGTGGGGGGACGTTGTGTTCACGATACAGAGGTACAAAATGCTTTTTATGTATTCTTCAACTTCATCGTTGAGATCGTTCATCATAATCTTCTTCGTTGATGGTCCCAGTGGTGAAAACTGGCATTTTGTTTGGCCACCTGAGTAAATAGCCTGCCACACAAAAACTTTTTTCCCGAACTTCTCCATACCGATCGTTCTTCTGTCATCAGGTGCGTTTTCCCCAACAAACGCATCATAAAACTGCGGCCCCGGCAGCGTAGTTTTGTCCAATTTGCAATATGTTTCGCCATCCATCAAAATGCAACGATTAGGATGCTTTCTTAACATTTCACTATGATTCCGGCATCACTCTCTGGCTCGTTCCAGCTTTCCCACGCTCCGTTATGGCCTATGGCCACGGCAAAATTTTGCAAAACTTGCAAAACTTTGCAGCGCTTCCTTCTGGCTTGTATATGAGCAAGCGCATGTGATAATTTCAGAGCCAGACGCGCAATCGTGAGAAAACGGACGAGATAGAAAAGAAAAAAAACGAGAAAAACTCTTCGTAACGAGAGAGTGAACAACAAAACTGTACCAAGAGTGACAGTAATGTTTTTGCTAGAATGAAAGATATGAAGAGAAAGTGTTGAAAGTACTGTCAGTGTACGGCAGGTTGGAAATAGAACAGATGTTTGAAACTTGAGCGAAAAGGCATGGGTAAGTAGTTCTCGAATCAATGACGTCATCTTTTGCCTAACATCCTACTGCGTGATAGGTCGAGGCACGGACAAATCCGCCACCTCCTCAGGCAAAAGATGACGTTTGAAGGCGCTCAAGTAACTTTCGACAAACCCTAAATTTTAATTTTATATCGAATATTGTCAATAATTTTGCTCTCCTCAAAGTCAATCAGCCCCAAACAAGTAGAACGCAATTATCAAAGTTGAATGGATTAGATGGTAAGGGACAAGAAATACTGGTATTTACATTTATCTGACCACTAATCGAATGTTAGCTTGAGCGTTGGAAAAGCGATAGTTTGGTCGATGTTTTCTTTCGCTGCCATAAACATGTTTGTTTCAAGCCGCTTCCGCTTCAGCGTGTGGCGAATTTGTAACTCATAATTAATATTAAAGGGTCCATGTAGAGCACCAAAGTTTAAAAGCTCCTGACAGATCATGTGGTATCCCATCCCTTTTACACTGGCATTAGGTCATCAGCAAACCCCGATCAACAATCTTATTTAACTAGAAATTAGAAGAAAAATTTGTATTTTCCATTTAATTCCAACTACCTTTGCTTATCTTGACAGATACGCGTATTTCGTCAACAATGTGCAGACTTCTTCAGTGTCTCGTACTAATAACTCGAGTTAGTCGAGTTATTAGTACGAGATACTGAAGAAATCTGCACATTGTAGACGAAATACGCGTATCTGTCAAGCTAAGCAAAGGTAGTTGGAATTAAATGGAAAATACTAATTTTTCTTCTAATTTCTAGTTACAGGTATTCCACTAAACAGCTCAAACCCTCTAGGATTCAATCTTATTTAACCATAAGATTCCCTAATTTGGAGCACTGCGCTTTCGTACAAATGCTGTAATTTTCGGCTGAATTGATACAATTTCTGCGCTCTTGACTTTCCGTACATGAGTTGAGTTTTGTGTTCTGACCGAACTTGTACGAGTTTTCTCACTATATTATCTACACTAGCAAAATTCCACAATCATGGCATCGCACAATATCAGGTTGAACCAGTTTACCATCTAATTCCACTGTTAGAAATGTTTTCCACAAATTCGATTCATCTTTTAATTTATCAACGATCCGATGAGAGATTTTGCGCTTTCGGTAAACTGCTGAGAAAATGCAGCCACTGGTTTCATTTTAAAATCACTCGTTTCAGCGGAACTTTATTTTTTTATAGACTTGACTTAAATTTTATAGGTAGCGTTGAAACAAAATACTCGAATTAGAAATATATCTCTTTTGCTTCCTCTCGGCAAGAAACAGTCACCTCATTAAGGGGAAATACAGTTAAAACTAGAAAAAAAACTCATTTTTGAAAAAAATTCAAGGCGAAGTTTTTACTCAAATCAATCGAAACTTTTTTAAATTATAGGTGTATCCATGTAGTATACAAATATATTTTTTTCAATTTTTTCAACAAAATGGCGGCAGTTAGAGTGCGTTGAAAAAGTCTTTGTATTTTGCTTGTGTCGGCTCTCCTGGTCTCAGTTTTGATCTGAAACTTGCCAACTCAAACAATTTACATTATTTACATTTACAGTTAGTAGATGAATTGAAAAAAAGAGTAGAAAAAAATTTGCTCATTTTGGCGTAACTTTTTTGAAAAAATCCACATTTTTTCCGCCATTTTATCACATTTTTCCATATTAAATCATGATATATTACAGTAATTTTTAATTAATATAGAAGGTAGTACTAAAATTAAGAAATCCTATAAATTTCAGCTTAATCGAATAATTATTTTTTGAGTTATCACCGGCATAAACTCCGAAAGTGCTGTTTTGAGAAAAACGCGTTGAAAGTTTTAATTATCGGTCTGCGCGCGAAGAAGGCGTCTTCGAAAAACGATGAAACGAAACAGTTGGAGTTCGAATTTCGAAAAAAAAGGTTTCGGGAGCGTATTTTACGGGAAATTTACTAACTTTTTATGCAACAAAAAAAAATTTGAAATTTTTGGTCATTCTAACTATATATCCCCCCTTAAATTGGAGCGCATTCAAATTTACGTATTGTCCTTGGCTATTTTAACTATATGTCAACCTATATTAGTCTTCCTTGCTATAATTCTCCTAATGTACGCTTTACTTATCACAGTTCTTCCATTGATTAGAATCTCTCCATAAGACAGGCTATTCACGGAGTTCCAGATCAACTTAGACCTATTTTAATTCCCCATATTTTTATTCAAAAGTACCAATTGCAATAGAAGAATTTTCTCTATTATGTCTATTATGAATACTCATCTGCCTTCCGGAAACTTCAGGAACTTTGCTCCGTATATGTTACTGAGCTGGCAGCAATTAATTTCGCATTGGTGATACACAGAAAAAAATCTGAATTTGCCTTGTGATGTAAATATTAGAGCATGTGAAATTGTATTTCATTTCACACGAAACTGCAACTTGCATGCAATAGTTCTAACAAAAATGAGCTTTTGCATACAAAATTTTTGATAATGTATGGAATGGTCCAGAACTTTACACGACTTATAAAATTTAAATTTGTATGTTTCGTGACGCTCCATTTATGTGCATGATGCATGATGCATGAACAGAAATTTGCCCTTATTTTTCGAGCTGTGTTGTTGACCATTATTTCATCTACTCGGATAGTTTCAGTCCTACTGACGCCCTCCGGTCGATGAAAACCGTGAGGCACTCATCTTACTTTCTTTCAACAATAAGGGAGCAGATGTTTGCGTTGGTCAAAAGATCATTTAGGATTACCTTTGTCTGGGTCCCCTCACAATTCTCAATTCCAGGAAATGAGAAGGCGTACAGGCGCACAAAAAGGCGGGATTTTTGAAAAAAGAATTGATGAATTATTCCCATTAGTACGTCAGAGTTCTCTTCAAAGTTAACAAAACTATTGGATAAGTAATTCTATTGAGCGGTTGTTACATTCCAGTATTCCAAATGTTTTGTCGAGATCGTGGTTCAAAGGTCTGGATGTAAGTTGGGGTTTCATTCGTGTGATGTCAAAACTT
Organism: Aedes japonicus; assembly: GCA_034211315.2. Lineage (NCBI taxonomy): Eukaryota > Metazoa > Arthropoda > Insecta > Diptera > Culicidae > Aedes > Aedes japonicus. The sequence goes on from JASCZW010008909.1 coordinate 5,663, forward strand.
ACATATTTTCAACCACTACTCGCTAGACGCACATCTCAGAGATGTTTTGGGAATGCGTGATCTTCCCAACATGCAAGCGATTTACGAATTCCTTTATTTGTCTGATCTAAGAGTGCAACGTCATCACTCCCCAGCGATTAAAACCTTAAATAAGTTACCTGCATAGTCATTTCCAAACGATTATGTGACCCATTAACCTCGAGCTAGCCACGAGTAATTGGCACTACACTTATCGAAAATAAAACATTGTTAATAACAGGCCTTAGTCAGCCTAATAAATAAACGAACTGATTAAAAACAAAAAAAAAAACAAAATACTATCACTGTCGAACAAAAACTTTTTCTAATGACAGTTGCGGACGTTGTAGGGCAAGAATATGGTATTGACTGGACTCGGGTGATGATTACCCAAGCAGGACCGAATAACTTGATAACTGGCCTAGGTATTAAGGAGCTCAAATTAAGAGGTAAAATACCTGAGGATAATACCATAAAATTGTTCCCACAATGTTATGCGAATACCAAATTGATGTAAAACAATACCAAAATAGTACCGCTCAGGTATTTCCAGGTATCCGAAATAACAAGTTTTGTTAATCGAGAGATATTCTTAGGTATTTTGCTAAGGTATTTTACCTCTTAATCTGAGCTCTTTAATACCTAGTCCAGATATCAAGATCAAAATTAGGTATTCATATGTTGTTGTCTTCTGCTCAGGTCAAACCCAAATCCGAACCGAATCTGACATTTGTCCAAATTAACAAACTTTCCAAATTAATTAAATCTGAACCCGACCCGAATCCATCGGGTTTCGGACTTAAAACTCGAATTAAGCTCGACCATCTTTATTCCCCTACTCGGGAATGTATAGATAGCTGAAGTTACTATGATTGAGCCTGAAATAAGAGGTTAAAATACAAAAAAATCAATATCATTCGAAAACTAAATTGAGGTAATTCAATACTAAAATATTACCTCTCGGTTATTCTATTGATTCCAAATCAGTAAGTTCTTTTGATAACACTAAATTTACAATGATAGGTTTATAATAAAATTATCGACCAGTAATTATTAAGGATAATTGATTAACTAATTCTGGATGATAGTGTTCCTAGTCCAATGCACTGATGCACACAGCATCATTCTTAATTTTTGCCGTGACCTTGCTCAGAACAGGGCAATAACAGTTCCGCAGATTTCTACATATGTTAATAACATTGAACGTAGCATCTAATATCCTTCCATATAGCAACCAATTGAATTTTATTGCGTAATTAAACGCTGTTACAAACATGCGTTTTTATTCACTCCCACTGGCATACTTTGCTACGGAACTCATTTCTTCTCATAGCCTTGCAATCACCGTGAATCACAGACGCAGCCAGGAGTTAGGGACTGGCTGAGTAACTAAAAAAGGAGCGAAAAACAATTTAAAAATCAAAATTAACTTCCAAAACAGGATGAATCAAAATGAACCGAAGAGGAGTTTTCAGCTAAACAAAACAAAATCTCACGGCGTGACATTTCGACGCGGACTGAGACTACTTATTTCGTTTGAACATTTTATCTCCATGGTAAAGCATGACAGCAGCTCGCATATAAATTGACTTTCTTTTAAGAAAACAGATTCGGCTTGGATTATTATTTCGTCAAGCGTCAGGATGTTGTGCAATGTACTAAATGCACATATGCACGAAGAACCACTCTATATGTTGCTCGATTTTTATATGGCTTATAAGATCATGAACTAGCTACTACTATTCTCATCCCCATCCCTTCAAACTTGAGCCCTGACAGCGCCCCTGCCAAGAAACATTTATTTAATTGCATTTCCAGTCCAGAACTGGTTGAAAGAAATAAATTCTCTGCCGAGATTCAGAATGCGAATGGAAATCCTTCCTTTCTCCTTTTCTCAGAGCTTTTTCGAATGGAAATCTATAGCCGGCAAAGAGAGCCATTCAAAATGTCAATACCATTGGAGGGTACGGTAATTGCAGAATTTGCGAGGCAAACAAGAAAATTAATTGCAATAATACTAAGTACAAACACCACCTGAACACCATCATCTCATACACCTCCGGTTTTTCGCCCTTCGGGTCCAGCGACCGACCAATACCACCCGAACCGAGTGGAAATGAATGGAAACTGCATTTTTCACACGCAGCCCGAACTTTCTTGTGCAGCCAACTACGGCGGTTGACATGTGTGGATGGGAAAACTGGATACCGTGGGGGAGAAGCGGATCTATGCGCGCGCATTCTTATTCATATCGAAGTTGGGAATCACTGAAAGGATAGCACTAAATGGTGTGAGTGTGCATTATATTTGCAACATGACACACCACAATACCGCACGTTGACACCGGAGAGGCAGAGAGCGTGGAACTGTGGGCGGTGGTGAGTTCTTATTTCCTGTGTTTAAGTATCGCGACAGAAGCACATATGATGGGCAAGGAAAATTAACTATCGTAGATTCTCATAATGGGGTATTTGCACAGTTGGAGAGAGCGGGCAAGAGAGTGTTTTTGTGTACTATTCGAGATGGAATAGTTGGGACTAGAATGTCTTGATATCACATTAAGTAGTGTTATAAGTTGATAATTGCTGTTTGTAGTTTTTACATGTGTTCTAATAGTTATTTATTTTTGTTTCAGGTAAAAACAACATTTTGTTCATAACTATATGAAGTAATGTCACTTTGAGTATTCAACAGGTAAGACTATTTTTGACATTCAAATATTTACATTTTGTTTATCGTGTTGAAATCAACTCGATAGTCATTCTATTATAAATTCTCTCTGCATCAGCTCTGGACAAGATTAACGGTGTGCTGTGCACCACTCGCTGAAACATGATATGGCAATTTCAAAACATTGACCGGAAACTTGGTTTGACAACCTTATCTAACACGACCGTCTTACAATAAATGGCGTTAATCATAACGCTTTTTTCAATGAACATGAGCGGTAATTTGCCACGCTTTCAAATTCCACCCCAAACCATAACCGGCGCCACATTTTATGTTGGACTACTGCAGGAAAATATTTTCTGTCGGAAAAGGCGATCCTGTGTCCAGCGTGACGCGATAGAATAACTCGCTATTTTGAACCTTTTCTTCTTCCAATGCTCAGAAGCTCCATGAAATTTTCATTTTTTGACTGGTTGGACTCCCTGGACTGGATGAACAAATTACTTCGGCAGCCATTTTACGTACCAAACACTGATATTTTTGCTGGATCCGTCCTCTGGAATAATCTGAAAAACGATTTGATCAGGATTCTATTGTTGTATGAAGGGCCAAAAACGTTTGGGCGGACCCATAAGCAGAGGTACTTACGCGAAACCCGGGAATTTACGGAAGAGAATCTCCTTCCAGAAGCAAGTTCACACGAACAGCGATAGAACGAATCGCTCGATTGACCGAACAAACTCAATAGATGGAGCCGAAGAGCCCGCCCTCGTTCCGCGAAGTGTTAACAATAGGGAAGAGGTGGGCCCATGCTCCTTATCTAAATCATTTCACTTGGGTGCCCTGATGGTCCCTCCCTTTCCTAGTTATATGTTATTTAATATTTAGTATATTTTGTTCGGGTCATTTTGGACGTGGTGTAGATATCGTCAATAATCACAACGAAATTAAATCATTAGACTTAACGAGAAACCCTAGAGTCTGATTTAAAGTTTCTCATAGTATTTTCATTACGCATTTAAAACCTTTAGTCAGTTTTAAACCAAATAATTTCGTATATTTGAAAACTTTTGACGAAACAATTCGACATCGTGTAATGGAGTTATTAGTGTTGTAAAAATGCATCACTCTTATAATATTTAAGGCAGATGGCCATTGTTATTGTTGGTGAGCAATGTAGTGAGGCATCTCGTAGGTTCAAAATTGTCTGTGTAATAATTTACTTTTCCTTGCACAGAGAATCCACTAAATTTATCAATGATGAAAAAGTATATTTGTGATATACCACCGGGTTGGAAAGTTCATCTTCAAGTACATTCTAGTTGACAGGTAGAATATTTTTTGTAATAGATCCTAACCAATATTAATCAAGTTCAATATAAATATGATAACAATTCCAGTTCCATTTACTCATATAAGAGTGACTCCACTTTTGGCAAAAATGGGTAATATACGACTCCAAATTGAGTAAATTTGATGGCCGTGCACACTCTCATTTCTCTCTGCTCTCGTTTGTTGTGGAGCATAGGGGCCTCGAAAAAACCCAAAATTTTAGTTACCATCCGTTACACTAGAAAAACAAAACATTTCGCAATCAATTATCAAACTCAACAGGCATCACTGTTGCTGAGAGTTGATTCAATTTAAATTCTAGCAAAATACCTATTTTGTTTTCAGTTTTGCTTCCCCCTCGAGGATGTCCCAAGGACTTCTGAATTTCTTAAGAACGGAATTCAGGCTTAAAAAGCCTTGAGATTACTTCAGCTTTTATTCCGGTATTCGAGAACTTTAAATATTAAAATAGACTGTGGATATCGAGCAGAAATACATGTGAACTGCTTTCGTTTATTTTAGAAATTTCTTCGTGAAGCTTTATTCTGCTCGCTCTGCGCTTAAGGACTTGCTATATCTACCACCTTCCAAAGTGACTCTTTGGTGACCTGCTTGTAAACTGTGTACATCTTTGAGAGCTTTCTATGCAGGTTCACAAACCTTCTTAAGGTGAAGATAGAAGTAAACCAGAGCGTGAAATTTTGCTAGAATAAGTATCATATTCCACATAAAATACATTAATGGAATTCCTACTCTTAATTCCTTGTAACGTAACAATCAAGCAGCAGTATTTTTTTTAACTGTATGGTATATTGGAGATGAAATTTATGTTTTCGAAATTTCACGCTAAGATTTATTTGTAGATATCTTCACTTAAGGACTTTTATTTATAAAAGTTCACCACATCTATTTGAGAGCTCTTTCTGATCTTTTAACCAAATTACATTCAATATACTAGCAGTTCTTATTGATTAAATTGTTGACTTCTTTTTTTAACTTCCCGTGGCTTCCTTTAGGGTATACTAACGTCTACCACGTTGATCATCTAGTGGAATGCTTTCATTTGTTACTAAAACTTCTTCTAGATCTTTTTGTATAAAAATCCATATAATTTAAATACCCTCCACGGAATAAATATTCCTCGAACGAGTCACAAGTGGCGTACACGGAATTCATGGGGAATTCATCCCAGATGATGAGGGTGACTTTCTTGAACTGGTCCAAGTTGCTGATTTCGTTATCATTCAGCTGTGACATAATGTTGGACCCTACAATAAAGTCCAATAGATTTGAATTTAGGAAGCTGGGAGGCCACATATTTTAGTCTACGAAATCCGACCAATTGTCCCAGCACCATGCTTGAGCCATATGCGTTGTGTGGGCTGGTGCACCGTTCTGCTAGAACACATAGGCGTCATCTCCCCAGAGTTGATGTAGAAGGAGATGTTCGCTCATCAGAGAATGAAGAAAAAGTGTTGATTGTTCCGTCAGTGTACGGCAGGTTGAAAATTGAGCGAAGGGCATGGATGTAGCAGTACTCGAACCAATGACATATTCCTTTTGCTCTTAAATCCCCAATGCAGGGTAGGTCAAGGCACGAACGAATCCTCGACCTTGACAGGCAAAAGGAACGCGCTTGATCGTGCTCATGTACTACCAATAGCTTGTGATAGTGTCGGTTGTTTGTACACACTCCGTTTTGTTACATAAATAGGAGAGAAATTCTTTTATTGTTGTACACAACGTGTGAATTTAACTCAAATTTTCCCTACAGTTGTCATAGTCTTAGGGCAACAACCTCCTCCCAAACCTCCGTTTTGTAGTTTACCGCGTTGATTTTCCTTCTTTTTTTTGGGGAAGCTTACCTCGCTTGCCAACTACCCCCCAAATCATCATTGACAGTAGTGCTTGCCCTCGTTGTCACCTACAATCGATCATTTTGCACATTGTGACTGTTTCTCGAGAGTATCAACTTGGCTATACCCAACCTGTTTTTGGAGGTAGCTTCCGAGGTGCCATGGACCTTACGTTTTTTGTAAGCCTTACATCCAAGATGCTTGCTGAGAACGGGGTGAGCGGTTTCCGAGAAAACGCCGAAATCAGCAGCCAGTTTCCGTATTTAGCGGTTCTTTTTGCGACGGATCCGCTCCCTCGCGGTCTTGATGGCTCGTTGCGTCCTTGCCAAACGTGGCCGCGATCGTGCTACTACTCTACTATATTCTCTACTTTGATGCCATTTTTTGTTGTTGTGATGCTAACAAGTTCATGACGAAACACAATAAAGCTAGACACAATTTGTCTGAGATTATTTGTTCGTTGCCCGTGACACCCAGGGAAACTGGAGAAAAGCAATCATGAACCAAATTTCTTGACGAAACATTGTGTCGCAGGTTAGCTCCTTAAAGGACGTTGAACCAGCGTAAATAAGTAAGAAAATTTCAAAAGATAGATGGCAAACGGCTTCGAACGCCTGCTGAATCGTTTCCTCCGTCATATTGAAGTGTGGAGATGGAAGATGCTGACATTACATCAAAAGAGAAATAGCAAAGAGCTTACCGAGCAGAGAGCCTACCGAACCTCTTTCTTCGATACTCCTAGCCATTCGACAAGTTGAGCCGTTCGGGAGTTGGACTAATGCCGCAATCCACGACGGATCTCAACCAATCAGTCCAGATGGATGAAGTAAAGGGTGATACGTTCAAAATTTGGTCAAGGGAAAACGCGTGTAAATAGGTGAAATCGTTCATTTAAAAAATCAAATTAAATTTCTTTTTCAAGTTCAATTAGTATAAAATTCAGGAAAAATATTCAGTTAGGCTTCCGCTTTTCCAAATCTGAATTGCCGGGCCTTACGCTTGACCCCTGCCATCAGATTTTGTACAGCCACCTTGTCCACCTTCTTCGCCGCAGAAAGCCAGTTTGCCTTGAACTGCTGCTCGTCCTTAGCAGTTTTTTTGGTCTTCTTTAGGTTCCGCTTGATAATAGCCCAGTATTTCTCAATTGGGCGGAGCTCTGGCGTGTTGGGAGGATTCTTGTCCTTGGGAACCACCTGCACGTTGTTGGCGGCGTACCACTCCATGGCCTTTTGACCGTAATGGCAAGATGCCAAATCCGGCCAAAACAGTACGGAACAACCGTGTTTCTTCAGGAAAGGCAGCAGACGTTTATTCAAACACTCTTTCACGTAAATTTCTTGGTTGACAGTCCCGGAAGCTATGAAAATGCTGCTTTTCAAGCCACAGGTACAGATGGCTTGCCAAACCAGATATTTCTTTGCGAACTTTGACAGTTTCGTGTGCTTGAAAATATCTGCTACCTTTCCCCTTCCTTTTGCCGTATAAAACTCCTGTCCCGGAAGCTGCTTGTAGTCGGCTTTGACGTAGGTTTCGTCGTCCATTACCACGCAGTCAAACTTCGTCAGCATCGTCGTGTACAGCCTCCGGGATCGCGCTTTGGCCGTCGTATTTTGTTTATCATCGCGATTTGGAGTCACTACCTTCTTGTAAGTCGATAGTCCGGCTCGTTTTTTGGCTCGATGCACGGTTGTAGACGATACACCCAGCTTATTTGCGGCATCTCGGAGAGATAGGTTAGGGTTTCGCTTGAAACTACCGGCAACTCTCTTTGTCGTCTCAGCGGCTTCCGGTTTTCGATTTCCCCCGATCCAGACTTCCTGGCTGTCGACAAACGTTCCCCAAACACTTTAATTACATTTGTAACGGTTGATTTGGCAACTTTTAGCGATTTTGCCAACTTTGCGTGCGAGTAGCTCGGATTTTCGCGATGCGCGAGCAAAATTTTAATACGCTGCTCTTCTTGCTTGGACGGCATTTTGACAACTGAAGAGTGAATTCCAAAATCAAAATAGGAGCAACATTCTACACACACACACACCTTCAAAATGAGGGGTGTTCAGGTTTTTTAAATGCAAAATTGAAAGAAATACGTCAAGTTGATATTGACCAAATTTTGACCGTATCGCCCTTTAAAACAGAATGTATCGAATTATGTCCAGCATTCATCAAAGCTCATTTTGGCCAGACAATTGGCCTGAACTCTGTATGAGGGGAATCCACCACCGTTATGGACCAGGTGATCTACATGATTCAGCTTCATGCCAGAATATATTTAAAGAAAAATTGATAGATTGATTTCATTATTAACGAGGCTGAATAAAAAGTTTTTTTGGTAAACCATTCGCATAAGCATAGTGACATTAGAATCCATCGAGTTTAAGAGCAGCATTAAAGCCTCTACAAATTGATTTCTTCGTTCTGAGTAATTGGAGTAGATTGACGCTTGAAGTGTGTAAAGATCAGCACCAATAATATAACAGAGCTGCTTGAACAGCTGGTTTGCAAAACGACAACAACCTGATAGGCTGAATCAGTCAGAAGTTTAGTAAAAATCTGTGTTGGGAAAATCATTTTCAAAAAACGTTCACTCTTTACTCAGTGCAATGATATATCACCGAGGAACTTCACACTTGAAGTTCGCGAACGAACTTCAATCTAAAGTTCATGAAAGCGCAGAGTGAGGAAACGCTTCAGTTTTCATCGCGAAAGATCTTTTGTTCCTCCATCTCACAACGTTTCACTCGTATTCAAGATTCGATTCAACCAAATATCACCTCGGCTTTGTTCTTTTTCTCTAGTGAGTATGTGTAGGCAATGTTCACGTGAGTTGTGATGTTTGTTTTTTTTAAGTATTGTGCCGCCGGAAAAGTCGAGTGGTAGGAAATTTCTGCTGGAATGGGGTGACGCATTGAGGACTAATTAACCCAACCTCCCCGGCCACACAGTCATCATGCGGGATGTCATTTAAGGGAGATATCTTTCTGTCTAGATTTCATTCCCATGAAATGCGCAGTTTGCTTTTCACGAACGAATGTGGTGTAAAGATATAGAGTAAAAAAAAAGATCTGATTTTATTCGTATCCTCGCGTAAAGGGTGTCCACGATGAAATTGCCACACTATGAAATTGCTCTAACTTTTTAACCGTTGGGTAGAATTTAATGAAAATTTGGGAGGATTTAGTTCTTAGTCCATTATTTACATCCTGCAAGTTTTAAAGTCCTGTGATCAAAACTCGCGGAAATGGAGTCGAAAGAACAGCTCGTGCGTGATAAAATCTTGCGCATTCATCACGAGAACAAGGATCTCTCGCATCGTTCCATCGCTAAAACGTTGGGAATCGCGAATTCCACGGTGTCGCGAGTGATTAAGCGGTTCGAGGTTGACCACCGATCGGAAGCCCAGAAGTGAAGGAAAAAGTATTCCGTACAACACAAAAAATCACAACCGCGTAGTTGGGGCCTTCGGGATGTGGCTAAGAAGCTGCACCTAAGCCGAAGTTTTGTCCAGAAGGCCAAAACTAAGGCTGGGCTTCGAACGTTCAAGGTACAAAAGGCCCCTAATCGCGACGAGAAGCAGAACAAGTCCGCCAAAACCCGTGCCAGGAAGTTGTACCTCTGACTGAGTTGTATGCTGACGAAAGTTGAATGCTGCATCATGGACGACGAAACATATGTGAAGGCCGACTTCAAACAGATCCCCGGCAACCTGTTTTTCACGGCCAAGGATAAGTTCAGCGTTCCAGAGCATGTCCGCACTCAGAAGATGTCCAAATTTGCGAAGAAATTCCTGGTTTGGCAAGCCATCTGCACGTGCGGGAAGCGGAGTGCACCTTTCGTGACCCAGGACACGATGAACGGACAGGTGTACATAAAAGAGTGCCTCCAGAAGCGGCTGCTTCCTCTCCTGAAGGCCCACAACGTTCCAACAATCTTCTGGCCGGATTTGGCCTCATGCCACCACTCCAAGGACGTGCTGAAGTGGTATGCGGACAATAAGGTCAATTTCGTGCCGAAAATATTCAACCCTCCCAACACTTCGGAGCTCCGCCCCATCGAGAAGTACTGGGCGATTATGAAGCAGTACCTTCTTAAACGACCTAAGGTAGTGAAGACAGTCGAGGAACTGAAGAAAGTATGGGTTTACATGCAAAAAACGGTTGATTCACAGGTTGTGCAGAATCTTATGGCCGGGGTTAAGGCCAAGGTGCGGGCATTTGCGTATGGACTGTAAATAAAATACGAGTAAAATGGTAAAATGAAGTTTAATAGTTATTTCTCAATCCCTGAAAATTTGATGGCAATCGGATGAAAACTCGAAATTTGCTAATCAATTTTGTGTGTGGCAATTTCATCGTGGACACTTTTTAGGTGATTCGAGTAGAAAAAGTTCGCGATGTTTCATTCTCTCATCCCAGAAAGTTCACTCAAGAAACGTTGGCGTGTGAAACTAGCAACGGGAAGTTCGCAAGTGAAAAGGTATCGCACGATGAACTGATATTTTTGTGAGAATTCCAACACTGGTAAAAATCTTCCTACAGATAATATAGAAATATTTCGCAGACTGAGAAACGTATGTCTGTTCATTCTGTGGAGAGAGAACTCTCTAAATATAAACAACAAGCTACAACTATAGAAAAAAAATTGAAAATCTTAGGCAAAAGCAGCTACAGGTATACCTCGATAGTACGTACATCAGCTTTCTCACTTCAAATTCATTTCAATTGCATAAAAACTGCTGATTGCATCTGAAATCTGGTAAGACCAAAAGAAAGAAAAACTTCTGCTCTTTCTTTTGGTTGTACTGGTTTCCTAGTGTAATCAGTAGTTTTTATGCAATTTCGATTTGAAGTGATGAAGTTGATGTACGTACTATCGAGGTATACCTGTATATAGGTTGCAGAGAAGTCTGCACAGACCCTTATGGCAGGATTAAACTCATAAGCTCGTAGTTTCTTCATAGGCTGCAGTTAAGTAACTGTAATTAGTATAAAGATGACTAATAATACAAAATTCATCTTGGATAGAACTGACAGCAAACTTGTTTTATTCCAAATTTAATCTGTCCAGATTTTGTCGCAAATTGTTACATAGTTTTGAGGCCCCTTGTTTTTGGATTTAAAAAGAAAATAAGAAATTGAATTGACACATGGTTCTTAAACGTCTTTTTTCGGAAAAGTGTTTTTCTATAACTAGTTGCAATACAAAAAAACTGTAACTTACAATTTAAGGAAGTCCCCCAGCGCCCTGATAAGGCGATACCGCCAAGCAATGTCACACTGTTTGGAATCGATAACGGGAAACCGCTGCCCTCTCTCCACCAAACCTGGCCGGACGGCGCATGTCCAACGGCGCGTTCTCTTCGCATATTCTTTTATCATCTCTCGGAATTCGGTCTTCGGCAACTCGCTCACTCGATTTCCTTCTATGTAGGTAGGATATGCTCCAACGAATCATCATACCGTCACACAGCTGGCGATATCCTTCCACCGTTCCTTAAGGATCGTTCGAATCACGCGCGCGAATAGCAACAAACCGTCACTTCGACTCTCTTCACCGAACTTTCCTCAGCTCGTTCATCGTCACCCGAGTGACTGGGGGGGTTTTTGGCTGCTCTCGGAGAAACCAACTCCGATTGTTCCAGTTTAGTTTCGCACTAAACTTCGGACGGTATGGATTTGTAAACGGAAAACCCGGAGTGCACAACGGTGTGTGGATTATTGATAGTTTTTGCTACTGCTGTGTGTGGTGGCAGCCCATTCTTTTGCACACAGGAATCGATTTGTGCAAGGTGAAACTAAAGAAATTTTCCCGTTGGAAATTGTGCAATTTGGCGAAAGTTTTCCGCGAGTTTTTGGGAGGGTGTAAAAGAAGTGAAGTGCGAAAAGTGTGATTAGTTGGGACAAATAAGTGAACCAACTATTCAAAGAAGTGAATTTGAATAACTTATTTTTTCTACAGTAAGTGTTGCTTGTTATTTGGTGAAAAATATTTGTCATGCTTTGTAGCTTCTCGCCAACTGTTTAGATTAGTGTATCTGTTAGAATAGTGATTAAAAGTATTCTTCGGATTCAATGGATTTGTCTGGCCCGAAAAACTTGCTAAAGGTCATGTCTGTGGCGGTTCGTGTTGGGTTCCATATTTGATTTTTCTTCGTGGTGAAAAACAGTCGGCCGCCATCTTGGAAAATGTGTTCATTAATTTTGATTTTTGTTTTTCACGAAACAATGGATGTGTTGACTATTTTGTGAAGTTTTGCTAGATTTTGACTGTGCGGAAAAATATTGGAAAGTGGAAAAACTTTGCAACGCCATTTTGTGAGCTGGAACTGTTCTTCTTGTTTCTCTCGTGAGGTTTGCATCTCGTGCGGGAGATCTTTTTTCTCTCTCACATGCAGGATCGTTACGTCGACATCGTCGTCATCAGGAGTATTTTTTTGCGGTCGTTCCAGAGGGGATGATTCATCCTTTGACGTGAATTTTTTTCTCCATTCAAACAGTGCTGAGCCAACTCAGGAAAAAAGGACATTTGTTGTAATAAACTAATAAAGTTGTAAACTGAAAATCAAAGACTCATAAACTGTACAAGTTGTTTATGATAGCAGGTAGGCATGTTTGGTTTGCCTCTTATTTAATTATGGTAGTGTATATTAACCTTTCAACGAGATTCGGCAATTTCACAACCTGAATCGATTTTTCGAGATGACAAAGATTGTGTTCTTGTGCATTTTTTTTCACCATGCATTTCATTCGCCCCTTGGGTGCACTTAGCGGGAACATGTACTAAGGATGGTGGGGATGATGACGAGAACTGTTCGGGCAGTCCTAGCTTTGCAGCAGACGTCACAAAGAAATGTTCGTCAGCAGTATTCGTACGGTCATCCATCTGCTCTGGAGGCGAAATGAAAAAGCACGAGTGGTTTTATTTATGTCTCAACATTACTCTCTAGGTGCAGTTTGAAGTGATGCTTCACTCCAGAATGTACTTACTCTATATGTAGCTTTCTCATGGTCCAAGAGCTGCTGGAATATTTATTCAAGACTAGCATTAATGACGTTAGCACAGTCGGTGAAAGCGCAGCTACAAAGCAACAGCATATTGGAGTTAGCTAGGTTCAATTTCCGGTGTGGTCTCGGAATTTTCCGTCAAATAAATTTTTTCGACTCCCTGAGCTTAGGGTATTATCGTATTAGCTTAAAAATTACAGCAACCCAAGAATGCTGTAGGCATCCAAAGCCTTAAGATGGTAACTGTGGAAGTACATTTTAAACACTACCTTGTGGGTTTACAATAAACTATTTTTTTTAAGCAATAAGCTTGAAATGCCGAGAACGAAGTTAAAACATAAACTTCTATGTAGTCAAAAATTATTAGATGGACCGGTTGACATACAATCAATTAAATAGTTTCAAAAAAGAAATTAAATTAACACATTTTCAGTTTTTATATATGTTTATATAATCAACGATTAGACAACCATATAGGAAAAAGTTCAGCTGGATGTATGCTATTAAGAGGTTCAAATCTTGTATTTTCGTAATATATCATAGAAAATTAAGATCAAAATAGACCATTCTCAGCTCAATAAGAAATAGTTTTCTTGGAGCTGCGGTCTCTAATGGTTTTACTGAGGCCACATGTTGCACATTAAAACTAGTTTTGCCATGTTTTAAAATAGCTATAATATTTTTTTCTAATAAACTTTCACTGCAGTGTGATTAAGATCATTTCGATTATCAACCCTAAATCACAATCTCAGATGAAAAGATCTACAATATATGGATATAAGGAGTATTTTGAGTGTATCATTTCTTCATGATTTCGGAATACAAAACTATTCAATTTTGACAAGGTTGGCAACACAACCAAAAATATCAATTTGGATATGTAATTTATCAGGTCGTTGACGTCGGCTCATCATTATATTGTAGATGACATACTCTGTTGAGGATCCTGGGAATAACAGAGAAATTATCATCTGGCTCTATCTGAAGCTTTATCCACTTAGGATTTAGCCGCACAAAGTGAGACATTTCTTCTCCAAAGAAAGTATTTAAAAAAGCGGTTAATATTTCATTCTGCTGGGAATTTATTGAACTTTATTTAACAATGAAAAATTGTTCATCAATTTTTCATAACAACCGTCATCTTTAAAACCCCAAAAGCTCTACTGTCAACTTGATCTGCCACCTCTTTCCACCACTTCTGCAAATCAGAAGTTTTTTTTTATTGTTTTGCCAGATTCTTCACATTGTTTTTGATAATTGCCCAATATTTTTTGATGGGACGAAAATTTGTACAATTTGGTGGGTGGAGATTTTTTTCTTCAATAACGTCATTATCATTCAACTTATACCAATCCATGATACCCAGACGCAAATGGCAGTTGGCTAAGTCAGGCCAGAATTTCACCGGACCGTCGTGCGATTGAATGAATGGCAGAATTCGCTTCTGAAGAAACTCCTCCTTGTATTCCGTTCACGGTCGCTCCAGTGATGAAATCCTTCGTTTTCTTTTCACAACTGCAGATGCCTTGCTATATAATCAACTTGCCAGCATAGTTATCTGCATAGACAAATTTGAATCTACTTGGAGCATCACCCTTGCGTTTGACAAGGTAAAATTTATGTTCCGAAAGGTGTCCAAAATCTATTTCAACTCAACGGTAGTGTCAACGGTAGTGTTTCTCGGTAATGTTCAGAACGGTATTTACAGTCGAATTTGGAAATTTTAGATACTTTGCAATCATTTCTGACCACGGCGGATTTTCAATGAGAGTGTGCAAAATTTGTTCCCGTCTCTTGCGTTCTAACTTTGACAACTTTTAAACGTGAGTATCAATACTGATTAATATTTTTACTACTAAGTGAACAAACATTCCGGATCACTCGTTACTGCTGGTTTTGATTAATTAATCTCAGAATCTTCAGCTGCCCCAAATTAATCATTATCACTTGTATTGATTAATCTGGCGCGCTTATCTTTATCAGTATGCTACATTTGTTCTTCCATAGGTCATAGAAAGTTGGAATTTTAGACTCTTCTGAATACTCAATCTAATTATTGCTTGCTTATCCGAACCAAAGCTAAATATATTGATCCTCAGAGGTACCAGGACGGTGGATTTGGTGAGACAGTGAGTCCATATTTTGTGGTAAAATCGTAATTGATCTATACTACAGGTTCCCCCAAAAATGTTCCGAAAGTGGACAACACAGGCAATGGCTTTCTCAAGTCTATCAAAATCATAATTATGAAAAATCATGAAGATAAAGCTGTCGCACGGCATGTTTAGGAGTAAAATCGTAAATGGCCTTTACTACAGGTTCCCCCGGGGGACGTTCCAGTTGTGCCAAGAGTGGTCAATGTATCCAATGGCCTTCTGGAGTTTATCAATATCATATTTATGAAAAATCATGAAGAAAGAGCTGCTGCACGTCATGTTTTGGGATAAATGTCTAACTGGTCCCTACTACTGGTTCCCCCGGGGACGTTTTGGGAGGGGCCAATATGCTCAAGGATGCACTTTAAGTTTATAATAAGTTTTGTAATGAAAGACCAAGAAGAAGAAGCTGTCACATGGCATGTTTTGATTAAGTAAAAAGTAACCCGCATCCCTTTATCAGAACCTGTTTCAAGGAAATGGTCTTATCTCAGTAAATTTAAATCCGATTCATGTAATCGATATTTCATTCGCTTGATAGATATTTTGCCTTCACGTGTGTTTACTTAAAAGAAAATTTGACAACGACATCTTGTACAAAATCTCATCACAAATTCAACATGTGAGATATCCTTTCCGAAAACCCGGATCAACTCCAGTGTCCAATTATGGCCAATTATGTTATACTGAGGTATAAAACAACAAACAACAAAAATCCAAAAAGGAGAGAGTTCCTCTCCTATGTGCGCATCAAAACAGAGTGCATATAAACTACCGCTAGAAACTATCACAAAGCTATCAGTAGTACATCAGCGCGTACCAAAACGCTACTTTTGCCTGTTGAGGTGGCGGATTCGTCCGTGCCTCGACCTACCCCGCAGTGGGATGTTAGGCAAAAGTAACGTCCTTGGTTCGAGTACTACTTTACCCATGCCCTTTCGCTCAATATTCAATGCTTCTATTCTACTTCCAACCTACCGTACACTGACGGAACTTTCAACACTTACTCTTCATATCTTTCATTTTAGCAAACATTACTGTCCACTTTTGGTGCCTCATGGTGATGAGCGACCATCTCCTTCTACATACGTATTATTGCAAGATTTTTCAAAAGAGAATGAAGAGATAAGCTATTTAGAAAATAAACTTTGTTTTCGAATTGAATAAATAACATGGTTTTTTCTCCGTGTGTGTATTTTTTACAGCTTTTCTAACTCTCTCGAACGTTTTCTTGGACACAATGTTAATAAAACCGGACTTTAGTCTAAAAGGCATATGACGATTTCAAAAGTTAATCCAAAAACGGTTAAAAGAATAATATATCGTCATTAAAAATGTTAACACTGCGAAATATTATGTCAAATTTGTTCCATATTCGATCAAATGTCATTCGACGAAATGTACGTTCCACAAAATGTATCATTCGGCCAAATGTCTTTCGAAGAAATCTCGACAACTTAGTAAAAATTATTGATCTGATTTCGTAAACAAAGAGGTAAACAAAAGATTCAAATGTTAAATTCTCTTGAAACCCTAGCACTTTCACGCAGACTACCCGAGCAGGACCGAATAGCTTGATAACTGGCCTTGGTGTTAAGGAGCTCAGATTAAGAGGTAAATTACCGGAGGATAATACCATAAAATTGTTCCCGCAATGTTATGCGAATACTAAATTGAGGTAAGACATTACCAAATACTACCAATAGTACCTCTCAGGTATTCACAGGTATCCGTAATAACATGTTAAGTTATTCGAGAGATATTTTGCCAGCAATTCTTAGGTATTTTGCTTAGGTATTTTACTTCTTAATCTGAGTTCCTCGGTATTAGGTCAGTTAACAAGATCATAATAAGGTATTCATATGTTGTAGTTTTCTGCTCGGGTAGGACTACCACCATAAAGATTTCCGCTGATGCTGATTTCCGTAGGGGTGCTGTCAGTTTTGAGAAATTGAGTATGAATCTTTGTTTGCCAAATCAGATGCATCGTTTTGAATAAGTTGTCGAGAAATTTTATTCGAAAGTATGTAATTCGACGAAATGTTTTAAAGGTTCATCCCAAGACTACCAGAACATTCAATGAACATGATTGAATGCAAAACGTCATCTCTTTTCTGCGACGAAAATGCTATTATGACAACTGTAGACCTTAAGTTTTTAGCTATAAGGTAGTTTGAGCTAAACACACACCAAAACCATCATATAAAATCTGTTCAAAACATCCAAAACATCCAGAATATTCAATGAAAATGGTTGATTATGTAACGTAACTTTCTCTATTAAAATAGTTGCAGTTTCGAATTTACATTCTAAATTCCAAACTCCAATACATTTTGTTTTGGATGATCTAAATCATCTCAAATTATCGCATGATGCATTCCAAAATACACAATGAACATGGTTGAATGCATATCGTTACGTTGTACAGCGAAAAAGGTTACGGTTACAAGTGTATGCCTTTGAATTTGAATGACCTGAAAAATCCCGAAACTTTTTGCTGGTATCTGTAGAGCTACTAAAAGATTCAATAAAAATAGGTGTTGATCTAACGCAACTTTAAACGAGTTGACGAAATAGCACCTGTTAAAAATCTAGGATTAACAGCCGCATCCTATGTTCTGGACTTCAGGATAGATTGGATGATCTAAAGCATCACAGATTATGTCATTATATTTGTCGACTCTGTTGATTTTTTTTTCAAGGGTATCTAGCTTGGTTGTCAAGACTAGACCCCTTCCCAACGTAATCTCTACTACGATCAATACCTTAGAAACACTAGCCAATCTTGGCCGCTTGAGCACTAGTTGAAGTATTTAGTATTGGACCGTTGTATTTTTCAAAATCTAAGTTTCGACTTTCCCGCGCTGATGTTTTGTTATGCAGTCGTTAAATGGAAGCTTCAATTAATACCAAAAAATCTAGCCCCCATTGCTGAAGTCTTCACCAAACAATAATTCTTAGGGACGAAATTCAGGCTTTTGATGGAGTCTATGTTGACAACTAGTAGTACTGAAGTCAACCCCAAGAAATATTGCAACAAGAGTATCCGTGATATTCATTATTCATACAGCGAATGATATTTCTAGACAACCCTCAATTGCTATGGTGTACCTATGTTGGCTACGTACAGCACTGTGGTGTCTTCTAATAATACTCCTAAAAGTTCGAATTAGCATGTATTGAGCTTCCATTTAAAGGTATGTTGTAAGCGTCAGTCAGTCAGGTTGTTTTATGTCAATTGCAGATATTTCACAGCAATTGGTAGATGGAATCTACCTTAGTTTTCTAATTTTAAAGGCTGTACAGTTCTATTTAAACATACATACCATCTTCTTTCCCATTACATACGGCTTACGGTTTCCGTGATACTTCCTGAATTGTAGAGTTTGACTTGGGCAGCATTCGGAATGAACACTCGTTACCTCATGGTGAAACGCGTGTGCGGGGCTTGAATTCCATCAGAGTCGGAAGCATAAAAATGAGAAGAAAAAGATTTTAGTGAGATTATTGATGATACTCTCACAACGACCCTTGGCTTCTCCAACCAAAAATTTTGAGTCACTCTAAACCATAAAAGAAAAAAAATACCTGTCTGAACCCTACATTACAGCCAACTCTACAGCTCGGGATCCAGTTGCCACCTCGAACCTAATACACTTCGAATAAGAACCAATTTGAAACTTCGAAAAACCGGGTCCACTTCCCATCTACCGGGCCCATTCCTCATTTGCCCCTCCTTTCTATCTATTCACAGTGTGGTATGAAGGACACAATCTCATCGCCTCGCATTACAACCACCCACAGACTTTAAATCAGACCGGCCGGGTTGATTTGCCGTGTTTGAACTCTTTGAACCTTGCAAACAAGAAGGTAACCAGAAAACAATAACCCTACGATACTGTACATGACTCACCAAGCACTGATATAAACAACATGGAAAGGCTACTCTAATGCATCAAATTGTGTTTCCTAAGCAGGCCCTCCGCGTCCTAAGTAACACTTTTCTGTGACTATGTGCTTCACTTCGAACAGTCAGATAATTACCCCGATGAAAACATTCACCCTCTTCGAAGATGTTGCAATTACTTTGACTTATAATACCATTAGAAAACCAGGTATTTTGGTTATTCATTCCATAAAACAAATGGATAAACAACCACATAAATTGCCACGAAAATGAAAAGTGTACTTTTAGTCGGTTCCCTTAGAATGAATGTAAGAAGCCTAGGAGCGAATTGCGACACAACCCGCCAGTATCACCCCTGATGTTAGTGCCTTTATATAAACGTTCTATGACACGGCAGGGAAAAAATGACTAGAATATGTGATACTTTCACTACTGGTCAAATTCTTGGTCTCACATGCATGTTTATAGCATGAGATAAGTCCTCTCACCGTCGACAAGGTGGACAATTTGACCCATGTTGTCGACTTTGTTGACAATTTTAACGGAAATTGTTAGAAACATATCATAATACAATAACTACAGTTCCAACTGACGTTTTAAATTCCAGGACAGTTAGGATAATCTAAAAATCCTTCTTCTTTATGTATGACCACTTGGAAACAACAACTATACACCGCTTGCTTATCTTTGGATAGCTGAGGATGACAGTTTCTGTCGTTTTGGTTTCTACGGACCGTCAATCAAACTTTTTACGGTGCTGGTGGTGTAGTTTTGAGTTTGGTTCCTACTCATCCCAGCCGGTCTGATATCAATTCTACTCGGCGTCACTGGGATTTTCTGAGACGAAAGCTCTCTGATCACGTCTTCCTTTGGAAGGTTAGTTATGCCGTAAGGCCCATGTGTTGATAGATTCGATATGTAGGGTCCCAGTCGTCACCCTGGATATGAACCAGCCTGAGGATGAAAGTGACGTAATACGCAACGATCACTTGTCTTTTAGATGCTACCAAGACTGCATTGTTTTGTTGGCTTAAACTTATCACTAGACAAGTTATCAGAGACTTAAAATCTGCTGCACTATGACAGCATTAGCTGTTTATTCTTAGATGCGAACGCCTTGAAATTTTCGTTGATTTGGAAGTCGTTTATTTCGTAGTGATCATTCTTGTTTAAGATTCACTTGAAAAGGTTAAATTCTCGTGTGATTTGTACCTAGTGACCCTACTTGTATACACCTATTTTTAAATTGTTGTAATATACACATATTTACTTTATCAAAATTCAATGATAGGAAGTGTTGCATAACTGTGGGAAACTCGAAAATGTCCCATAACTGTGAGGAGACGAGTGTCCGGTTTTTTTCGTGGTCAACCGTTACAACAAAATCATTACTGACAGTCCCTGCGCATCGCTCACAAGCGTCCAATGCTAACAAAATGCTCTAAAACGCCCAAAAATTTAAGAAACAAAGTTTGATGAAATTTATGTTCTGGATGTGTGTTCTGATATTCTGTTCTGAGGATTTTTGATTTAAAAAATCAATTGAAGTGTCCATGAACCCATCCTTTAAAAGAATCAGACTTCTTACCTTTCTTCCTGTTCAAAGCTTATGTTTTCTTAGGCTTTGGAGCGCGAAAACCGTCAAGATGTATTCAAAACAAAAAATGGGGAATCAAATACACTGAAAATTAATTTAATTTTATATTTCGAAATCATACTCAAGTATATTACATCTGACTTTATGTTAAGTAAGCTTCTATATAACCAAATCTTGTAATATAAACGTATTTTTAATCGTTTTAAAACATGTGTGTTGCTTTGGAAGGTAGAACTACCGTATCTATTTGTTGTTTTCTTCACTAAACTGATTTGTTATTTTTATGAAGATACGTTCGTAATTAAGGGCACACGCGTAACTGTCAAAAGCACGAAACTTTTGTTAACACAGAAATACTATCCGGCCATTGTACGAAAAAAAAACAAAGAGCTACGAATATTTTTTTACAAAATAAAAAGACACGTTTCTTTGGCTGTTGCATGATTGACAAAAAATAAATGCATTAACGTGGAGTTGTTCAGCGTCATTTTTAATGTTACTGGCATGGGATTTGATCCGGTATTTCTGAAACGACCTGTTACTGAATCCGTGAATGACGGTGGCTCGTGAAAAGATACTTGATTAATCAGAATGAAGTTATAACTCTTGACAGCGCTTTAATTTTTATTTTGGGATAAATAATTTTTTACCGTGCTTGAGTACGATAAAAGAGAAACAGCGATTGGCTGATCTTTACAACATTCATTTCGCTAATTATACAAAAAGGTGTAATGATAGTATTTTGCCAGATAAAAGGCAATATGAATGTTTCATACAATATACGAGACATTTGCTCTATGTACACAATCCATGTTTACGAAACGCGTGAAAGATAATTTACGAAAATAAATTTTCAGTGTATGTTCAACCTGATTCCTACACATTTTGTCAATTTTACGCTACCACAATTAATGTTGGGGTTGTATACTTAAACTGTACGAACCCGTTTTCTTATAAGACATCTACTTTTCATTTTTCTGTTTCCAATTACCAAGCTCGCGAATCTTCTGGGTAATGATTTTCACTAGAGCAGTCCCGCGAACCCGAGAGTAAAAATACGTTCAATATCGACAAGGGAAGTAAACATTCCATCATATGGTGATAGGGACTTATCCAAAATATGACACCCTTTGTTCTTCGTACTTCCCCGTCCATCCAAAACCACAAAACACTGCCCACTTAATGTGAGGCACGCGAAGCATTTACCTCCCATACCTTAAGTTCCCACACAAATACCAAGCTGCCACACAAACAAACCATCCACCTTCTGCTGTTCTCTGCCAATCTGAATCTTGGCGTTCGTACAATAGCTGGCAGCCGGAACAGCGTGTGCGGCTATCGATTTTCCCGTGTCTTGACGTTTACCACACGAGGAGCGTGTTGGTGTTGGTATCACCCACCTACCGGTCTGTGTTCGTATGTTTTTTCTCACAACCTGCTTTAAAATGCAGTGTGAAATGGGGTCTCTTCCTCTCTCATATTGTTCCTGCCTACATAAAACAACAACAGTAGGATCGACGAATGACTCATCATCCTGTAGTCGGTTTTCGTGTCATGCACTAGTATGCGCAATACCTCAACTCTCATGACGTTGGATGGGATGGTGCATCCTTTCTTCGTCGAGTGGTTTGTTGGTGCAAAAGGAAGCACCCATTTCAGATGCAGCTGATTTTCCACTGTCAGAAGTTTAGATTATTGTATGAAATTTATGGCATTGAAGGGACGTCCGTTTTTACCATTTTCCGTTTTTCGTTTTAGTACTGCTTCCGGATAGTTTGTGCAATAAATAGGAAAACAAAGGAATCATAATTTGGAATGGGATTACTCTATGATGGAGAGACG
This sequence comes from Aedes japonicus, assembly GCA_034211315.2. Classification (NCBI taxonomy): domain Eukaryota; kingdom Metazoa; phylum Arthropoda; class Insecta; order Diptera; family Culicidae; genus Aedes; species Aedes japonicus. Next base: position 28,045 of record JASCZW010008909.1, read on the forward strand.
CTGAGTGAAAATGCATTTTGTATGTTGCGATTGGATTTCTTTCCTTTTATTTTTATGGGGGTGAGGATTATAGCCAGTTGTTTGTATTTGTGTTTTGGTTTCAAGTTCACTAACCTTTTATTTTATTACAAAGAGGGAGTTCAAAGCCACCGGATGAAAGTTTTTTTTATGAGGTTGTTCGTTTTGGTGATTGGCGTGGAGTGATGTTGGAAAAGTATTCGATGTTTAATTTTTATCTTGTATCAATCTTATGTGCTCTACGACGTTTGGTCGAATGACATTTGATCGAATGACGTATTATTAAATAACATTCGGTCAAAAAGCCATTTGGTCGAATGATGCATTTCACGAATGAAAAAATGGATTGATTATTCTTTTAAAGTCTTAATTCCTCAGACTCGAATAAAATAAATTCTTCAAGCAGCTGTTGGGGTTATAAATGATTATAAACGATTTTTTTACATTTTTTCAAATAAACAATTGAAATTAAAGAATCAAACTTAAATTTCAAGGCAAATTGTGGGTAAATAATGAGAAATCCATTGAGAGGTAAATTTAACATTTTAAGTGTGTGATTGAATGTTTTCAAAAATCCGCTTTCTTTAAAGTTGAGTTTCTTGCAAAAATGAAGTTCTGCAATGAATGTTGTATAATTGATTGAATCCAATGTTTGTAAAATAGAACTACTCTTTAAAAATTTATTTCGTAGATCAACATTTTAGGCTATAGCAATATTTAGTTATTGTACTTAAATATTCGATTCGATCCATCTCAAACTAATAATAGAAGAAGAAAGTTTCCAGTTTTGGTCCATATGGCATAAAGGAATATCTATTAATATGAAACAAGAACCTGAAACAAAAAACACAATTCAGTAAGCCATTTACACAAACAAACAAACAAAAATTGTTAGTATGATCCTTTTTACACTATATAATATTGGAGATTATATATTATAGAATATTGAAAAGTATAGGATTATTCTTTTTATGCATCTTGAACACTTTTAAATTAAATTGTTAAAAACTTAGAATGGCGAGAAAAACATCTGTTGAATATTCATATTCACTTCATAGTTTTGAGAGGTACTATAGCGTATTGGAATTTTATTGTGCGCCAAGAGAGTAATGCTACATTTTGCTGAAAGGCGATTTGGTTGAAAATAGGTCATAATTTCGACAAAGATTTTCTTTAAAATGGATAATTTATTTTTTCATTCTTCAGACTAAACTTTTACCAAACAATAAAATATTATTCAAATGACTGCAGGCATTATCATTATTGACTTTTTACTGTTTGTCAAACAAAAAAACGAATCACAATGCAAATGGTTAGTTATTCTTTTCCAAATCTTCATTTTTAAAGATCAATTTGCCATAAAAATCAATAAACGTAATGTAACCGTAGTATAAACGATAAAATCCAATATTTGTGAAGTACTTAGAATAATAATGAATGGAAAAAAAATAAATTCAAAATTTTAAACTGGAGCAAACCTGAAATGTTTAATTATTTGATTTATTTATTTAATTATCATCCCAATTCGTTGCGTTTTAAACTTAAATCTGCCCTAAAACCAATGAAGACAGCAATAATGTTCTATTTTCAGCTTGCGTTTATTGATGAAAAATTGTTAAGGTGAATTGCTGCTCCATGTATTTTTTCCTATCTTTTTTTCTCTTTCGCGAACTTGCTTTTTAAAATTGATAAATCTCGACTGTTAGTGAATGAACATCGAATGCTCACAGCAAGTACGCATACAAACTGATGTGATTAAATATTCAATATATAGTACAGATTCTGAGTTATATCAATTCTAAATTTTGAGGTATCGTCGAGAATTCTTCAGTGTAAGCCCTTTAGGTTTGGTTCATATCAACTGATAGCATATCTTTCCATGCGAATCGAGAACCTGAGAACCCCATCACTATTCTGAGAATCATTCACACCTCAACAAATCAATTTGTTCGTCTAATCGACTGCACCTTCGCACCATAATTTCGATTTCTCCTGTACCGACAATCGTAATCCTATAGGTTCGCATCACCCATCAAGTAGGATAGAGACTACGAACTGTTGACTTATGTTAACGAAAACTTCTGCCATTTTGAATTTCTGCAGTTCCTTAGCGATCATCAATCGAACATTATACGCTTATCTATGATCCATCAAGGGGTTCTAAAAGAAGCCGTTTTGACCCTTCTGGGAACTGATTCCAGAATATCAGGAAGTGATTAAGGCCCCTTGTAGGTCCATGGCATGATGTCTAGGTATTTCTGGGTGAAAAATCAAGGAATTGGCCCATCGAACGATTCCAGTAAATGAGCTTCTAAAAATATCCGTTTTTGGTCCTGCCGGAACCGGTTTCAGAGTATCCGGAAGTGGTAAAATTTGTAATTGATTCGTGAAATGATGGTCGTTTGATCTTGGGTTAAATCATGGATAATGAACGATCAATCATTACCAATACACGAAGTTCTGGAAGTGGGCCTATAGGAACCGGTTCCACAATGGGATATGCTCTTGTTGGTCCATGAAGTGATATTTTTAAACATTTGGGTGACAAAAACGGGGAATTCTTGTTGGTTGAAGGTATGATGTTCTTGTACTTATGGGTGAATTATCACGAATTTAGAGCCATTAGACGGCACATTAAGTTCTGGAAATACCCGGCTTGAGCCCTAGCTCAGCCGGAAGGGTCAAAATTTCCTTTTTGGTCCGTGGCATGACGTTGTTTTCGTTGACAGGTCATACAATTTGAGCTACGGTACAAGTATATGAGGTTCTGAAAGCGAATCTGATACCTGTAGGGTCAAATTAGGTAGCACTGGATGAAGAAATGATGTATTTCGCGCCACCGAACGGCACCAGCAAATAAAATTTTGTAATGTGTCCTCTTAAGGTTATTACCGGAACCGGTTCCAGGAGCCCAAGTGCTCCAAATAGTTAAATTTAAATAATTTCACGAGGATGCTGTTCTAAGCGCCCATATCATTCAGATGACGGCAAAAGATCAATAATCGGATCATTATTGGAATTTTGAGAGCGCGCCAAAGTCATTGGTCACTTTTGACGCTTAGGCACTATGTGTAACATTTTGCTAATACATACAATTCCGCATTAATTCCGTATTAAGCGTAATTGCTTCCTGCTTCGCCAATATCCTCATCGATAAACCAGTGGCTGTATAGTATTTGGTCACAATCGTTTCAGGTTTTTCATCGGTCAACCTTTTGACTTGAATGAAAAAAAAAAAACAATTTCAGCTACGTAATTCACTCGTTAACTATGCCGAGAACACGTTTAAAATGAACAACTGTCAAATTAAGTCATATTCTTTATCGAAAAATAGCTTGAAGGTGTATCCATAATAAAAACGATACAATCTTTGACAGTAAATTGTAAAAAGCTAAGTAAATTGTCTATAAGGTCAACTAAATATTTTCTTAATAGATTGGTATAGAGAGATCAATGCAAATATAACATTTGAGTTTCCAATGGTATTTTCAACACTAGCTTTAAATTGTTTGTTCACGGTCAGATTCTAAATGTGTTGTTTGTAAGTCTTATGAGGAGCAAATTTAAATCTGTTCAAATAGTGTGGAGCGATGTTTTAAAAATTTGCCTCAGTTTTATATAAAAAAATTGCTCTTAAAAAAAGTCCTCCCTTAACTCAGTCAGTAAAGGCGCGGCTACAAAGCATCACCATGCTGGAGATGGCTGGGTTCGATTCCCGGTCTGGTCTAGGAATTTTTCGATAAAGAAAATTTCTCGACTCTCATAGTATTTATAATTATCGGAACAGTCTATAGATACAGCATACACGGCGGTGAAGTTGACCATTGCGAGCCGAATGTACGGCACATGAGGTAACAGATAGATTAAGGGAAACGTCAGGATGCTCACGGCAACAGCCATTATCGTACCATCATCACCACAGGAGATATCGATTTGGAAAAGCGTCAATAAGTGAGCACGCTTGATGTTAACTGACACACTAAAAATTATCCTCCAAAACCGCGAGGTGAAACAAATAGAAATGGCGATAAATGCAAAATACAACACGTCATGCCGCTTCACATAAAGAAAGAAAGCCTGCGGATCTGACACTGTTTTAAGACTCTACAGGAGCCGGAATTGTTAGATTTTGAAATATCATAATTCACTTTAAGCGAGTACTATGACCAACTTCAAATTTTGTTTTGAATGCAATCTATGTTTGAGAAGTTGAAGAGCACTAAGCTGTGATCTGGTGCTATCTAGTAAATTCTTTGCAATATGATGCTACACCACGTGAAGAATTTCCTCGGCAGACCTCCAGAGGGCTTAACTCGCAATCCATCCTTTTACAATAACTATCAAACAAACAAGGACAATTCTCAGAGCTCAACACTTTGCTCTTACCAAAAGCATTGACCGCGTATACGAATTCTCTTTGTAAAAATGAAGCCAAAGTTATAAAAAGGAAAGAGCTCATCTGGATCTCCAAAGTGCCCCGTAACTCAGGTTATTGAATTGAGCATCCAGAACCGGCTCATCCGCCTTTCGGATAACTGCTTTTGAAGTACTCTCTCCAATTCCATTAATAAAAAAATATCCCAAATTGTGCTCTTGGACTGAAAACGAAGCCCCTATATCACACAGATGCATAATTAAAGACCGGGATACGGTTTTCATCGATAACACTTTGTTTGCAGACGAAAACCTCGCAGTCAAAAACCAACAAATACTGCAAATACTTCATGCACGTTCCGGAACAAACACCGGACAAAGACGCAACTCGCAAGCTGTGCATATAATTTCCGCTGAAAACTTTCCGCGGTGTAGATTCTTCAGAGGACAACTTTTCCTGTTTCGCCTTATCTTTCTAGGTTTCTCAAGGTCTATTTGTATCTTCATCACAAAAATTTCACAGAACTACAAAATGCACTACAACTGAAACTTTTCGCTCATTACCACGACTGCTGCACCAAGTACCACTAAAGCTGTTCAATGTAGAGTTTAGTCAGAGCTTAAAAATATCATATTCAATTCTCAAATTGCACCCTAACTGAGTCAAAATGTTAGTCATCACGCACTGTTCCTAGCGAACATGAAGTAAACACAAATTTGCCTTCATTAATATCTTGTGCAAGATGAGTCAACATGTTTTGTGTTGCTTTACTTTGATCATTCATTCGTTCCAGAAAGCAGTGAATGTACGTAAGCGCAAACAACTCATTCAATTTCAACGTTCTACCGTGAAGACGAAAGAACAGTCATTCATTTGGAGAATCTATGAAGTGGAAAAAACAAAAACTTCTCGAATCGATCCTGGAAATGCCTTTTCTTGAACAAATGCCCCTAAAATTTTGTAGTGATTTCGGCCATTGCTCCGCCTTTTGGCTTCCTTTGCCTTCAGCTATGTTCGGGAATATTTGAAATCCTGTGGCAGAAAAAATCACTCACGAACGCGAAAATGAATGACTGGTTACCAGAACATTCAGTCAAGCAACCAAAATCTCTTAAGGCTAGAATAGCGGTGTGCTTTGCTGTGGTGTGAATGAGTTGTGTGGAACACAAGAATAACGGAATGACTGAGCACAGCAAAATAAGTAAACACGAATATATTGCGTGACTGATAGAACGAAATGAAGAGAGCGAAAATTGTACACACTGAATATTTTTTTTACTCATCGTTCACGACGGGTGTCCATTTTTTCGAGCTCTGGGAGTGACCCATATTCAGAATGGCCACAGACTCGGGAAAATCTGGAAATGCGGGAAAAATGCGGGATTTCGAAATCATCGGGAAATATGCGGGAAAAAGTCGGGAATTTCAAAATCCATCGGGATTTTTTGTCATATGGTAGGAAGCATACTCACACCTTTTTCAAACGGTTCGAGTAGCGTTTTTGTCATCTACTCGGTCCAACGATCTCAAGAACGGAATGAAACAGTGTGTGATATTGTATGTGAGTCATATTCTAATGGAAAACGTACCGTTTAGAAAATCTGGACATATGAGGTTTCGCACATTACTTACTGTTTTTATTTTACCTTTCACTGAAGCATCACTATTGTATGCATTACTGAAATTTTAAGGGTAAGAATACTGCTGTCATTTTTAAAATTCCATAAAGTCTTAATCCAGATAAAAGAGAAATATTTGTCACTGCAGTGGACAGAATTGTGCCAGTCACCTTACAGCAATAACAAATACCTAATGCATCAGCGAATGCTTGTCAAAAAATGAACTGTGCATTTCTCAACCTCTGGTTAATAGACTAAATCCGGAGAAATTTGCGAAATGGGTGAATCTGCTTTTGTACGCAGACGTTTCAATCGACATTTTTTAGCGAATAAAAGCTCAATTTGAAAAGTTAAGACCACAATAGGCTAGCAGAAGCTTTCTTTTACTCGATTGTGGTCTTAGTTTAAGGAATTGAGCTTTTATTCATCAGAATCGTCAATTTAAATGTTTGCTTACAAAAGCAGATTTGCCAATTCCGCAAATTTCTCCGGAAGTATAAAATTTCGACGAATTGATGCATGACGATATATTTGATCACTAGAATTACCTACCTATGGAGAGATTTAGATAAAAATGATGTAACATCTTTTTTCCACTAAAATTCTGCGAAGTTCGCTGGGTGGAAAATGAACAAGTTGCTAGAAGAGCGCTTCAAATGTTGCCTCATTTGAGAAGATTTGTGCACGAAGTCAGGAAGCAGGAAGAGAGAAAGCTGAAGGAAAGTCATCTGAATTTCAAACGGTGATTTTCGTGGGTATTTCGATCAAAAGTGTTCGCTGTTGTGGCTGATGCGATAGACGATAAGATGCTGGGAACAAAGTTTAATTTTGTCATCATATCAGCATGGTCGATGGTCGAGGCGTTTCCCAGACCTCCTAGGCAGCGTTCCTTTTTGACGATTTGAAAGTGGTTCAGCAAAATCATTAATTAAAAAAGAAAATTAACGGAGAGCAATATTCTGCCAGCCCTTAGTACCGAAATCGGGGTTGTCTCTAAATCAGCAATCAAGAAAGCGAGAAAATTTCCAAAAAATTTCGTCAAATTACTGTCGATCTATTTACTGTGGTTTTCTGGAGTAGCTACTCAACATAAAAACAAACAACGCTCAAATTGCTAACCAAGGGGAACAAACGATTCTTGACAATTCCACGCCTTCGAAGTGTTAGGGACTTGAATTTGTGTGTTCTTAACGCGTTACGTCATCTATATTAACCCTGATATTATAACTCGCGTCAAGGACATAGCTAAAAAAACGTCTACAGCTGTGCAGATAAAGCGCAGCAGTTGCTCACAAATTGTAAGAACTGATGGGTCATTCCAAGAAGGAGCTGCCAAATTTGACAATATTCACAACGATGGAGCGAGGATTTTTTCAATAAATGAAAAGTGTCTGGTGATGAACCAAACTGAAAAGAGTTTGGTAACTCAGAGGATTGTCTACAAACCCAGCCAACGACTTTAAGTCTCTTAAATAAAGACTAATCAATCAAATATCTGCGAACACTCAACGACGTTGAAATAAAGCCCAAGTAACACCACTTGTCATATTAATGTTAAAAATACACCTATAAGACAAAGCTCAAGTTTTTTTTCCTAACGTCAAAAACTTAATTTCATACACGCATATAAGCGAAAAAGCGCAATAAATGTGGCATTTTTAAACATCTTTTAGGTCATACCAGATGTTCTATAGAACATCCATTAGACAAATATTATGTTCTATGGATGCTTAAAACAGCGTGCTTATAACATAATGATATGTTTGTCAAAGTAAGCACGGTACTAAAATGAATAAAGTTAATAAAATATAAATAAGATTTTTCAATGCCGAAAGGATATCGTAGCTAATAGTATTTTATGCGTTAAAGTTGACTGTTTATTACTTTTTCAAATATGAGTGGAAGTTGTATCAAAATTGTATATGCGGCTCAAGGTTAGTAGTGCAACTATCCGGTTTGCCTTCCCTAATTTCATGTGCCATTGATTGGATTTTGGATTGGATTGGTTTGACTCAAATCAGTCTAAAGTATGGCGACAAGTGAGTAAAGATAGTTCGTAGTGCTAAGATGACAAACAGTCACCGATGTTTTCAAGAAGTAAAATTCAAGTTAATCGAACAATCATTGAACAAAAATGTGTTCGCTGTTCTGGTATCACGTTTGAACCGAATATGTGTAGAAAAACATACGCAAAACTTTTTCAAGACTAGACATGTTTGGTATTTCATTCTCACGACTTCTTTACAACAAAATTCTTATGTTCTTGTCAGAGAAGATGTTTCTGGTGTTACATACTTGGGAGAAATGCTTGATACAATAAACCTACATGGTATCATTTTGTAGTCGAAAACCTCAAATGCTTTACTATTTGTCTTCGATATTCATGATTCTAGCAACTTGAAAGATCAGTGACTTATATATAGCGATTTTTGTTCTAGTTTGCAAAATGAGAGCCCAAAGCAGGTTACGCAATACGTCATTTTTTTCAAGATGAAACAAGTCAGAATTTAAGATTGAACTGTTTTCTCGAAAACTTCAAAAATATCTATTAATCCAAAATGTATTAATTCATTTTCCCATTCAGGAAAATTAGGCAAAAATGCGGGAAAAATTCGGGAAAAATGCGGGAATTTAATAATTTAGATTGTGTGGCCATCCTGCATATTGGGATGCATTCGAAAGCCAGTAATGGCAAAACACGCCGGGAATACTCCATGACTTAAATTGTTAAACCAAAATCACATGCAGTTTTCATGCAACTTTGAAAACGCAAACAAATATTCTCATACCACGAAGTAAACACAGCGCAAAGTGAATTATATTCGCTACCGTTGCTGCATTATTCAGTTCCAAATTACTCACATTACTCGGCGCCGACAGGTCCATTAATATCGCCCGTAATGGGGGTGCGCTTTCGTGATAACAGCACTCCTCATCTAAATTGGATATTTAGACTGAATATGCTACCATGGCATCAAGGTCGGTCCTTCGTTGTTTGTGCAATCCTCACAGCCCAATGAACATCACATCGGGAAAGGCCAAGCGAAGAATAATTGTACCTGTGGGAGAGCTTTTCATGCTCCTTGAACTTAATCGTTCGAAGTCATACAACAAGTAACCGTTTCTATTACTGTCGACTAGGGGTTTCGATCACATTTCTGTCTCATTAGGTACGACAAATATAAAGTTTCTGGGAATTTATTTAGAAAATGGAAGGATTCTGTCCCAGCTATTCCCCTTAATATGCGTACCTTGTCTGATACAGAGTCATACATCCATATATGAAGAAGCACTTTATCCCAGAGATACAGCAAGACAGTAGACACAGACGCAAAAGATGACTCATCTAAGGTTCCGTCTGCGTCCTAAGGCGTGCACAATCGTAAAAGATATAATTTTGATATTCTCTCCATTGTCGAAGAGATAAGGAATAAACTGTGATGTACTTTGTTAGCCACCCACGTCACATAGTTACCGCGTCGGTTTGGGAGATGTAAAAAAGGGACAAACGTCAGAGTGTGGCGCCGCCGGTTGATGGTCGTTCGGTCGATGCCAATCGGTTCACGTGGGCCAGGAAAAGTCTCGCAACAAAACCGTCACCTATTTGTTGTCGTTTCGATACCAAGAAGAGAGGCAACGAAAAGTCAAGAGAGCTAACTTGAGAGATGAGTTTTCTCTTCGGCTTTTCCGATTACCGAACGGGGGTGGTGTGGTTACAATTTGGCGTCCGGAGAACAGAGGAGAAATGCGCCTTGTTTGCATTCGAACTAGTTAATGCTAGAGAATGAAAAGGCGGAGAGGTCACACTGGTGTATGTGAAAAACATTGAAGCAAGGTATTGCCAGACATATAGAAGAATTATTTTTATGTCAACTTCGACCAGCTCGAACGTGTCATAATTTAGGTTAATGTGGCTCCGGAGGGAGATTAACACAAAGTGCTTCGGAATAGTTGTATGCCGTTGGTGATTGCAAGTCATAGTGAATTTGCACATTTTAATGGAATAACTCAGGTATTGTTTAGTGCTTTCGAAAACGGTGTCAGTAAGGCAGAGATCGATTTGTTTGATAACTGTGAGTCGCTTTGTAAGTATGTGAGTATGACATGCCATGTTAGCATTGGAAATAGTAACAAAAGCTCGTCAGTTTAGTTATGGAAAATATTAGCGAAGCAAATTTTGTGATAATATTTGTGACTCTTTAAGGTGTTTGGTGTAAATTTTTGCTTGTGAAATCATTGTTAACTACTCAATATATCTTTCCAACCCATCACCTTCTGTCTTAGTCACCACAAGATTTCGCATATATTCCTACTATTTTCAGCTTGAACTTATGTATGGTTGTCGCAAAAAGAGCGAAAGAAAACTTAGATTTGTTCATGTAAGAATGAATTCTTGAGAAACATATCAAGAGAATCGGTTTTCGCATTAAAGCTCTTGAGAAGATTGTCGAAAATTCAGTCCAATGTGGAATATATATCCTCCGACCAACAAATTTTAGATTTCATTATGCTGAATAACCTAGTTTACGATATGAACATACGACACAATCATCGAAATACCTTTACTTCATTAATATTAACGAACGCCTTCTCAACTGGCTTTCCATATGTCTGCTACCAACAATGTTTCAACATACTCTTTGGATCCACTTCTGGTGGAGCAGATTTGCGTTTTCACAATTTCCTCCGTTTGCGGTTCTCCATTCTTGGTATACGTTTTCCGGAGTTCCATCGCGTCCACATTTAGAGTGCAATAGAAAACGTGACGCCATTCGTGTTTTCTCGTTCTTCGTACTTGCGGTTACCGCCCCGTACCGACTTTTTCATTGTGGTCACATAGACAATCAGTGTGGTTTCGAATCCGTTCTTGGAACGCTGATGCCTGTTCATTGAACAATGGACTGTATACTGAGGCGAGAGAAAAAAAAACTGTTTCTCATTCATTCACCCCATTGTTTCAGAGGAGCGCTTTTGAAATTGAGGAAGGATGTGGTATCCTTGAGAATACATATTTTTAGCCTTCGCGTATACGGTCGTTGGATCTAGCTCAAACTTGGGTTCGTTGAATTTGTCGAATCAATCGGATTGTTCTGTGGTTTAGGAAATCCGATTTACATTTTTCTCAGTTAAAAGGAATATGAAAATCTATTACATATCCCAGTTTTTTGTTATAGGAAAATCAGAAAATTTGCAGGGCAGCCACTTAGTAATCCCACCTTGGGAAATTTGAAGCGAACGGCACCCAAGTTTGAGGTGGATTCAACGACCGTGCATGAAAGTAATAATGGAGGTGAATTCTCGACCCTCTCCACCACTAAAAAGCGAATAAGTGTGTCGAATAGGAATAATCCAACCAATTATCTTGGAAAATGTGGACTATTTTTTTCTTTTCTCTAGCAATAGACTTTCGCTTACGCTCACAAAGAAAAGCACCTGAAAAGGAACTAACGGGCGGGAAATAAATGTGGCCGCCGTTGAGACTGCCAGAGTAGATAGAGGCATCGAGTGGAGACCCAGGGCTTGCGTGTCTGCCACTCATTCGAATGACGACTGTGATCCGAATAATTTCGATGTGAGGCTAATAACAATAATTTGCTGGAGACATACTGACGCGGGTGACACATGCCTTTGGTTTTCTAATGATTGGAAAAAGTGGGGAGAAAATGTCAAATCACAAACAAGCTGGAAATATTTTCGCAATGGATGGGCGGATATAGTGGTTTCACTTTTGGTTGATTTTTTTTGATTGATGTCAATGATCGATTTCATGTTGTCTGATACGTCGTGAATTACGAGTAATAAATCAGATATTTTAGACTGTCAGATAATGGATTATTCATATGAAAGGATCTGAAAACATACAGACTGACGTCATGGATCACTGGAACCGGATTTCAATGATTTCAGCTCTTTAAAACTAGTTTTTAGGTTTTCATATTTTTAAATAATAAAAAAACGGTCATGAAAATCTAGTGAATTCCAAACAAAATTATTTTCTTTTATTTTTTATAGCTCAGCAAGCAGTTTTGCTCAGTATTTTTATCGAGCTTTATTTCAAATTTCGACTGAATGATGTTTAGAATTTACAGCAAATCCTTCTGAGTGCACTGAGCTGAACGATGAGGAGTTAAGCTCATTTCTTCCAACATTTGGAGGTGATCTTTCTCAGTATTTTGGCTTAATATATATCAAGATTATGTACAAGTGCTAAAATAATTCTTTGAAGGACAATCAAGAAATTTGATATGTCGCAAGCCAGGTTTTGGAAAAGATTTGAATATAGCCACTTTTCCGGAAGAACTCGGATCCCGCAGGGCCATTGGCGTAACTACTGGGGGTGCCTAGGGGCCAGGCCCCTCCAGAATTCTGTAGGCCCCCCCCAAGATTTTTTCCTAATATATTTCTAATTTGTAATGAAACACTATTAATTTTTTGTACTTTGCTCCCTTGAGAAATAGTTAAAATGAGTAACTTCAGAAGTATGAGTCTTTACTCCTTTGCATTCTCTTTTACACACACTCATCCCACTGTACCTTATAGGATGAAACGTTGGTATATTTATCAAGAAAACCATAGTTAACGACAATTAGATACATGAGAATTCCGATATATCAACATTACATCCACTTCGCTCGAGAGTGTGCGTCTGTTAAAATGTGTTGAAATTGGAAATATCATTCCCAACATCATGGGATCCTAGTTGTGAACAGCAATTTTTGCTAGAACCAAAGATGTAAAGAGCAAGTATCGAGCTCGGCAGGTTATGACATCTAATAGAAGTAGTTTGAAATTGAACGGAGGTCTTTTGTTAAGCAGTATTTCGAAGCAAACGCACACACTTTTGGCACACATTCCCATGCGGGGTAGGTCACGGATCCGCCACCTTGACTGGCAAAAAGTATGCGCTTGATCATGCGCAAATACCGCTCAGGCACAGAATGGTTCTAACGATGTGAAATCTCTGTTTTTACACTCCCTTAAGACCACATGTGATGGAAATCAATTTCCAATTAGAGGTTTTAAAACCACAACTTCTCATTTTACCAGTAGTGTTTTTTCTCGTCGTTGTTAACTTAACAACCTCGGAGAGAAACCCAGTAAGGTGTCGTATGCTGATCCTCTTAACAGCATATTTTGATGGAAACCCCATCATTGAAGAAATACACTACTAATTACAGTATGTAAAAAAAGTTTATCCACCCCTTCTCACTTGGCACATTTGCTTCAAATTATCCACCAAAACATTGAAAAACGATTTTTAATATTAAATTTATTTCTCAAGGTATAAAAAGAAAGTCCAATAACGATAATTTGATGTAAAAGCACGAACTGTTCGTGTCTGAGATCAAATATATAAGAAAACGATAAAAAATAATGCAAAAAAAGTATATCCACCATAATCCTGAAAATCATTCAATATTTCGTGTGACCTCCCTTCAAGGACAGCTTGTCATCGTCGTGGCATTGACTGGACAAGCTTAGCAGTCGTTTCTGGTGCGATTTTGTCCCATTCCGTTACAACAACTTGTCGTAATTGCTGAATGCTTGATGGTTTGTGTTCCTGAACCTTAATTTTCAAAATAGACCAGAGATGTTCTATTGGATTAAGGTCAGGAGACTGTGCTGGCCACTCCAAAACATTGATTTTCTTTTCCTTAAACCATTGGAATACCAGCTTTAATGTGTGCTTTGGATCCCCATCTTGCTGGAACGTGTATCTCCGGCCCAGCTTCAGTTTTGTGCACTTGCTGAAAGTTTTCGTTTCAGTATGTCCAGATAAACCTCCTTTGTCATTATTCCGTCAATGAATTCGAGTTCTCCAATGCCAGACAAAGCCCTCGAGCCCTAAACCATGACTCTACCTGCACAGAAAATGATAAAAGCTAGTTAAGTTAGTTGAAAATTAATGATGTTGCAATTACTCACCTCCACCATGCAGGCTTTAAACACTGGGTTTTCAGACATTTACCGCTTCTGCGCCATTTTCGTGTGATACCATTAGACCCAAATAGCATTATATTAATCTCGTCTGGCCAAATGACCTTTCTCCAATCATCGACTGTCCATGTAATATGATCTCGAGCCCACTTCAATCGTTTTTTAATGTTTTTCGCTAACAACCATGGTTTCTTAATTGCCACTCTACCCTTCAGACCTTGTAGATGCAATCGATTTCGGATTGTTTGAGGTGTCACATGGATAGAAAATTCACTCTCAACTTGCTTTGCAATTTTTGGAGCTGACAAACCTCGATCTTGTTCCGCCTTTCTGACGATAGCCCTGTCAATCCGGGAACTTGTCTCCGCCGGTCGCCCTGATCACTGGTGTGAAAGAACCACTCTTTTTGTACTTCTGAACAATTTTGGAAACCGTATCTTTACATATCTGAACGATATTAGCAATTTGACGGTAGCTTTTACCGCACTTGTGATGCTCTATGATAAGTTTTCGGATACTCAGCGAAATTTGTGCGTTTTTAGGTATTTCGAAACACGAGAACTCAAATTTGAATCACGAAAGCTTCTACACTACGAAAGGATAACTGTATGCAATGTTTGCATACGAAAAAGTGACAGGAACCGCTCAACACGGCAAAATAGTACTTAGCATGTTTGGGTGGATAAACTTTTTTGCACGTTTTACTTCCCTTTTCTGTTGATCTTGGCATAGATTTTCAAGAGCAAGATTAATTCAAGTATATTTAATGGTATAATGATAGGTACTATATAATGGACCAAACGCATAACAACACTCATTTTATCAACTAATATTTGAATCGATAACAGGAAAATTGTAAATTTGAAGCAGGGGTGGATATACTTATTTTACCTACTGTATGTTTTTTATTGCGTTTACTTCAAAATACTGCTTAACAAAAGCTCTACGCCTTAGCTCTAAATAATTCTGAATTCTAATAATTCAATTTTATTTATATTAAAACCTCTATCTAAAATAATAGCGACAGTAAAATGTAGAGCCTGTTAAGTTTAAACATAAGATTTTAGACACTTTTCTATGTACGTATTTTAATTTTATTATTCAAGAAGGTATTACATAATAAGTTTTATTTGAAAGCGCATTTAAGAATTCACGATATCAGTTTCTATTGAACCAACAATTTAGTAGAGTATGAACACACCAGATTGATAAAAAGTTTCGAATCTAACGAATGTCCATAAGCAAAATATGGAGATAGAAGTTTATTCATTAACGATAATATTTTCGAAAATGTAGTTTTAGATGTAGAAGGAGATGTTCGCTCATCACCATGAGGCACCAAGAGTGAACAACAATGTTTTTGGCTAGAATGAAAGATATGAAGAGAAAGTTTTGATAGTTCCGCTAGTGTGCGGCAGGCTTGGAAATGTAGCAGATGTTTTTAGGAAAATTGAGCGAAAAGGGCATGTGTACAGTGGTACTCGAACCAACGACATTTTTGCCTAACATCCCACTGCGGGGTAGGTTGAAGCACGGACTAAATCCGCCACTTCACGTGATTGACGTGATTGCATTTTAACTTTATGTAACAATTGATTTACAGAATTCCGTTAAAATACGGTTAGCGGCTAGATAGCTAGTTAAAACTTATTGAATCTGTTTAATTCATTACATTTGATATACTGCAAGTAAATCGTTAAATCATCTAATTAATTAAAGCTTGAAACTATTCTTGAATTTATTATTAGATATAGCTACTGATATTACAATTTGAAATTAACATCTAAAGGATTTGTGCGGAGAAAACAGAAAAATTGAGAGCCAAAATTTATAAATATTATTGATAATATTCACAGATAAAAAGAAACATTGAATTTTCTGCGTTTCTAATGCACATAAAGGGAATGCTAGATTTGGCAGAAAATAATGGGATATTTTATGTAAATTTAAGCCAGATAACGCCTAAATCTAGCCTGTTATATGAAAGATTGCAAACATTGTTGTATGGCGCATCACGGACCACAACCAATTGCGTTGTTTACGCCTCCGCTGGCTTGGAATTAAACGAGCGGAAATTTTACGCGCTTGTTAAAATTAATAATTTTTTTCTGTGTTACTAATAAAACTTTATTGCAGCTAAAGCTGTTCCTAACAAACTTTGAGTTTTTACGGGATGCTACAAAAAATCATTAATAACAATAGGTATTTAAAAATTATATTGAAACCCCTGACCACGGTTTATAAAGGACAACATGCCCCAGGTATATTCAGACTTTTCTGCATGGAGCAACTTTAAGTTAATAATTGCATATCAAAACGCTCAATTTTTCTTCTTAACTTTTCGCCTAACTTCTCAGCCATGAAACGCATAAAAACATGACGCAGAACCGATTTTCAAATCTGGCTAATTCAAGTATTTGGAACGGAGTTGTGAAGGAATCAGTATCAACCGATAGAATTTTGAAGATTTTAAACGCGTTATCCAAACTAATCTATATTTTGATATGAATTTAAAATGTTCATTGACTCAATACTGTTCTCTGAAGTTTTTCAGATTTGTACTTGAAACATGACTCTATATAGATTCAGGACTATTCTCCGCCTCGGATGAGTTGAGACGCCTCAAGAGAATTGAGTAAGGTGACTACAGTTACCTCGTGTGAGTCCATTCTCCATTTTATCCAGACGGAATAATATGAGGTATATATTCACCCCACTCGATTGTCTTAAGGCATATCCACTCACCGAGGCGCAGAATAGACCTAATTATTCTATAAAACCTGTCTTGATTTATCAATTAAAATAACCTGTCGTCAACAATTACGCTGCTTTTGTCGCTCTTTTCAATATTCGTACACTTAGAAAATTTTACTGATAGATTCTATGTGTCCACACATGAATCTTTGCAATCTGCTTTGTACTATGAAATCTATGTGCAGGACACATAGTTCTTTTGATTCCATCTAAAATCCATGTGTGGCCGCACATATTATTCATTGCCCTTCAAAGGGGATCATGTTTATGTGTGGCAAATCAAATATATTAGAATTACTTATGGATTTTTACCATTAATTATGTGCAGATTTTTTTTCGTGTATAAACGAAAAAAAATCCTTCGCGCAGACCCCCTCCAGACTAATTTTCTAGCTCCGCCGGCAGGGCCTCCCTATGTGGCCAGTATAGTTAGACACCCTCCCCTTGGTCCGCAATAAAAATTTCAAAAACGTTGAAAATCGCCCAATCAACCGTGTATGATGTGCTCAAACGTTCCAGGGAGCGACAGAGCGTGAATCGAGTGCCTCAAAGTAAGTGTCGTAGTTGAACATACGACCGCAAGCTGAACCAGAAGGTTTGAGAACCGTCAGAGCAAACCCTGGACTATCAGATAATGAAATCGCACAAAAATACGCTGCTGCTCGCAGTACTGTTCGAAGAATTCGTTTGCGCGCAAGATATCGTTCTTATCGAGCCAGCAAGTCACCAAACAGAACGTTGAAGCAAAGTTTCGTTACCAAAACTCGAGCTCGGAAATTGTACCAGCAGGTTTTGACGAAGTACCAAGGATCCCTGCTCATCGACGATGAAACCTACGTCAAAATGGATTTCTGACAGCTTCCAAAAATTCTACATGGCGACGGCACGAGGAGATGTTCCTGCGATGTTTAATTTTGTTATGGACAAAATTGCCAAAAAAAAACTGATGATTTGGCAAGGGATATGCAGCTGCGGAGCAAATACCAAAGTGTTCGTGACGAATTAGACGATAAATTCGAAGCTGCACAGGGAACAACAACCGCGTACTATCTTTCATTAAAGCCCATAAAGGTCTCTTGCAGTTTTGGCCAGATTTGGCGTGTTGCCACTACAGCCGGGAAGTCATCCAGTGGTACCGCGATAATAACGTAGATTTCATCGATAAAAACATAAATCCACCCAACTGCCCGCAGTTCCGGCCCATCGAGTGATTTTGGGCAATCATGAAGCGGAAGCTTAAGAAAAGTGGAAAAACGGCTTGAGATGCGACTCAGATAGCCAAAATGTGTAACAAATATGCCAAGGAAGTTGACTCCAGAGCTGTGCAGCGTTTGATGGGAGGAATAAAGAAGAAAGAGCGATTTTTCATTAGAAATGCAGAGAAATTATTTGTATTGATATTGTTTCCCTAAAGGACAGTGAATTATCTTAGTTTTGGTGTATTAAAGCTATTTGTACGTCAATCCGTTACCGAGATGATTTTATTATTCCAGATTCTAAATGGACACAGCTTTATTCAAATTGAAATATAAATATAGCCTACATGGTCTCGTAGACCATATGTCTAAGATATCCGCACAGCAAAATCTAACTAAAGAAAAATTCACAGTTTTCGTGGTGTGTTACGGGGTATCAGATCTTCCACCGAATCCTAGTCCGAATTAATTCAAACTAGGAAACA
>JASCZW010008910.1:0-46429 GCA_034211315.2 Aedes japonicus
GATACGGTCAAAATTTGGTCAATATCAACTTGACGTATTTCTTTCAATTTTGCATTTAAAAACCTGAACATCTCTCATTTTGAAGGTGTGTGTGTAGAATGTTGCTCCTATTTTGATTTTGAATTCACTCTTCAGTTGTCAAAATGCCGTCCAAGCAAGAAGAGCAGCGTATCAAAATTTTGCTCGCGCATCGCGAAAATCCGAGCTACTCGCACGCAAAGTTGGCAAAATCGCAAAAGTTGCCAAATCAACCGTTACAAATGTAATTAAAGTGTTTGGGGAACGTTTGTCGACAGCCAGGAAGTCTGGATCGGGGGAAATCGAAAACCGGAAGCCGCTGAGACGACAAAGAGAGTTGCTGGTAGTTTCAAGCGAAACCCTAACCTATTCTCCGAGATGCCGCAAATAAGCTGGGTGTATCGTCTACAACCATGCATCGAGCCAAAAAACGAGCCGGACTATCGACTTACAAGAAGGTAGTGACTCCAAATCGCGATGATAAACAAAATACGACGGCCAAGCGCGATCCCGGAGGCTGTACACGACGATGCTGACGAAGTTTGACTGCGTGGTAATGGACGACGAAACCTACGTCAAAGCCGACTACAAGCAGCTTCCGGGACAGGAGTTTTATACGGCAAAAGGAAGGGAAAGGTAGCAGATATTTTCAAGCCACACGAAACCGTCAAAGTTCGCAAAGAAATATCTGGTTTGGCAAGCCATCTGTACCTGTGGCTTGAAAAGCAGCATTTTCATAGCTTTCGAGACTGTCAACCAAGAAATTTACGTGAAAGAGTGTTTGAATAAACGTCTGCTGCCTTTCCTGAAGAAACACGGTTGTTCCGTACTGTTTTGGCCGGATTTGGCATCTTGCCATTACGGTAAAAAGGCCATGGAGTGGTACGCCGCCAACAACGTGCAGGTGGTTCCCAAGGACAAGAACCCTCCCAACACGCCAGAGCTCCGCCCAATTGAGAAATACTGGGCTATTGTCAAGCGGAACCTAAAGAAGACCAAAAAACTGCTAAGGACGAGCAGCAGTTCAAGGCAAACTGGCTTTCTGCGGCGAAGAAGGTGGACAAGGTGGCTGTACAAAATCTGATGGCAGGGGTCAAGCGTAAGGCTCCGGCAATTCGGATTTGGAAAAGCGGAAGCCTAACTGAATATTTTTCCTGAATTTTATACTAATTGAACTTGAAAAAGAAATTTAATTTGATTTTTTAAATAAACGATTTCACCGATTTACACGCGTTTTCCCTTGACCAAATTTTGACCGTATCACTCCTTTACTTCCCTGAAACGTGAGGATACAGTTAAGGATTTAGGCATTCTTCTGGATTCGCGTTTAACTTTTAAGAACCATGTGGCTTACATTACCTCCAAAGCCTCAAAATGCCTGGGCTTCATTTTCCGTGCTGCAAAAGACTTCTCCGATATTCATTGTGTGATGTATGATATGTACTACCACCCATTGTAGCACGGAAACTAAGTCCGACAGCAATGGGCTCTTCTCGCTGTTAGACTTGATCAAGCTTTAATAACCACTGATTATCCTAATCATGCCATTGTATGAAGGGCCAAAAAGGGGTTGGATCGATAGGGAACATCACTTATACGTATCCACAGGGATATAAAGAATCTCCATCCAACAACAAGATTGAACAATTGGTCAAAAGAGCAAGCTATCTAACATGAGGATGCCCCAATGGGCGGGGAGAAGAGCCCGTCCTCTATTCCCAAACTGTTAGCAACGGGGAGTTGGCATTCCCACTCTCCCAATCCAGAATGATTCAATCGGGTGCCCTGATGGTCCCTCCCATTCCCATGAAATGTTTATACAATAGTGTATATAGTTATGTAAATGAAAAATACTGCAATCACTCGGTATCTATTATTTAGGGGCTGTTCATAAACCACGTAGACAATTAAGGGGGGGGGAGGGGTTTCGAAAAAGTCTACGTTTGTCTACGATGGGGGAGGGGGGGATTTACCAAAAGTCTACGTAGACCTTTTTTTTCTCTCTACAAAACGGATATTCATACCCTCCACGCAGAGAAAAATACCGTCATAACAAACATATTTCAGGTAAATCCAAACATGAAATTAGTTTATTTTGGCGGCAAACATAAACTTGCTTTCTTTCAAACATATGCTTTGTTTATATTAACCTATTAATGATACGAAGAAACGTACAAATTTCTGGTTGCGTTCTAAATGTATTTGATTTATTCTATGAGTCTAGGTTATCTTAGTCCTGGATTGAGCTTAAATGCTAACATGTTCCAGTTTCAAGAAGTTTGCTTAGAGATGCACTGCACACAGTTTCGAGCCCTGAACTTCGTTAAAATTGAAGCAATATAAAATGGCAGCTAATTTTATAATCCCGTTTACACTACAACATATATAACGTGTTATAGACTATCTTCATATTAGCATCTATACATCTAAAGACTGTCTACGTTAAATTTCGGACATCAAATTAATAGCAGCAATATAAAACAAAATATAAGATGTTAATCCTTCTTTCTGTTAAATTCTAGAACTTCGTGTGGTAAAACCGCGATCAGGTTCCGTACGGTATCCTCGGAAACGCCTGCCGTGACGATTCGCCATCTTCTCTTGAAATCATCGGTGCCATTTACTTTCTTCTTAGTTTTGAAGAGTTTCCGCGTAGTACTAGTGCCCAGTACTTCTCCATTGGGCAAAGTTCTGGACAGTTTGGTGGATTGGCTGTTTTTGGCACGTATTTGACCGCTTGTACCTTATACCATTCCAGGACGGATTTGGCATAGTGACAAAACAGAACTGGAGAGTCGTGGTTACTGATAAACAATAGCAACCACTTTTGCAGACATTCTTTCTCGTACACATCCTTATTGATAGTGTCGGTACAGACGAAACTTTTAGATTTTCAACCACAACTACATATGGCCTGCCAAATCAAATACTTCTTCGGGAATTTGGACACCTTCTTTGTCCGGAAATACTTGACAACGGCGTTCCTTTGCATTGCGGTATAAAAAGCCAGACCCTGAAGCTATTTAAAGTGTTCGAGTACGTATGTTTCGTCGTTCATTGTGATACAAGAAAACTTTTGCAAAAAATTGTTGTCAAGCTCGATTTTTTGCATTGAAATTTTGCATGTCATAACAATTGGGCACCTTTTTCACTTTGTAGGGCTTCAGTCCTTGCCCCTGCTTCACTTTTTGTGCGTATGATTTTGACTTCCCCGCCACATTTTGCACAGAAAGATTGGGATTTTTCTCAATAATGGCTATCACCTTCTTGTCCATTTATCGGGAGCATACTTTTCGATTTGTTCCACTTCCAACCTTCCGATCCACAGTCAAGTGCTGGCCAAATGATTTGGGAATTTTATTTATTTATTTATTTATTTAAGCAAATGATGATGTCTGTGAGCCTTTGGCTCATAAAGACTGACTAGCTTAACAATTAACAAGAAATGGCTTCAAGCATATTATAATTCAAAACTAAAAACAAAAACTAATACATACAAAACTATGCGTATACTTAAACAAACTATAGAGGCTACTATAACAGGCAAGAAAAACATTTTTTTTACGTGATCGAAAATTGGTTTGAGAATAACCTACTTTTCAAACGAGATTTGAAGTTATTAACAGTGAGTGATTTTAAATCTTCGCTAAGGTTGTTATACAGAGCTGTTGCTTTATTTAACACTGCATTTTGACCGAACTTCCAGGTGTTGCTTCTACTAGTAGATAGGTTATCGCTGCTTCTGATATGATGTTGATGTCGTTCTGAAACTCTGTTCAGCACCGTGTTAGTGTGGACAGAATTTTGGAGTATTTGATGTATATGCATGCAAGCAGTTGTAGTATACACGTTCTCTACTGTCAGTAGGCGATGCTCAGTGTGAATGAACGCTGTCGATGTTCTCGGAGAGTATCCAAAAAGGTTTTTGATTGCTTTGTTCTAGATAACTTGCAGAGATTTTAATGCTGTTTTGTTTGCTGTTCCCCAAATTAGTATACCATACACTAGGTGGCTGTGAAACAGTGTGTAGTACAAGTTTCGCTTAGTATCCATCGGAACCAATATACATATTCTCTTGAATACACCTGCTATTTGTGCCAGTTTAGCACTCAGTTTAGTGATATGGTCAGTCCACTTAAGCTCACTGTCCAGCCACACACCCAAATATTTAAATACATTCACGCGTTCTATAGGATGGTTGTCGTAAAAGATGTCCAACATAAAGCACTTGGGTACATTGAACAGCATGTACTTTGTTTTGGCTATATTTACTGTGAGCTTATGCAGATTCATCCAATCTCGTAACATACAAAGATCATCATTGATGGTTTGTTGAAGTTGTTCACAAGAAATTCCTTCGTAAACCAGCACTATATCATCAGCATACATAAACAATGTTCCACGCAGGGGAACATCTTTCAGGTTGTTTACATAGCAGTTAAACAAGGTTGGTCCTAGTGTACTTCCTTGGACTATCCCATACTCGACACATCGTATTGCACTACTAAAAGAATTATCTTGAACGAACTGCGATCGGTGTTCTAGAAAACTTTGGAACCACTGCATTGGTCGACCTTTCACAACCAAATCACTCAATCGCCGTATTAACACCTTTCTATCGCAAGTGTCGAATGCTTTGCTCAGGTCGAGAAAGACTGCAGCCACTTGTTTCTTCTTATCGCAGTGCATTTGGATTTCCGACACAACGTCGAACAGCGCAGTTTGTGTGTTTGATTTCGGTCGAAATCCGTACTGCCTGGGAAAAATAAGGCCATGACGTTCTAGATGGTCGACTAGTTGTTTGTTGATTACTTTCTGCAGGATTTTATCGGGGACACATGGTATGCTAATGGGACGATAATCAGAAAACTCCTTCGCCATCGATGTCTTAGGGATAGCCACAACCTTGGATATCTTTAGGTCCGCCGGTACACATGACTGCAAAATTGACGAGTTGATTACATCCGTTACGCCTTCTACTATTTCATCGGTGGCTGACTTAAATATTTTTGTCTGTACTTGGTCAAACCCTGTCGATTGACACAGACGAAGTTCGGCAATTGTTCTTTTTATATCGTTTGTAGAAACTGTTTCCAAGTTCAACGTCGCAGTGGTTTGTTCCCGGATTGGCTGGATTGCGGTGTAGGGTATTTTGTCCGCAAGACACTTTCCAACAGTAGCAAAATATTGATTTGCTTCTTCGACAATCCGCTGTTTATCCTCACCAGCTACACCAGTATGCGTGATCGTCTGTGTTTGTTTTGGCTTATTACCCAATACATCCTTTATAGTGTCCCAGGTTTTAATGATGTTACCACTATGATAGTTAAATCTAGTTGCGTAATATTGTTTCATCTTCCTTCGCTTCATTTCGGTCACTTTATTGCACCAGTCTGAGTATACACTTCGGGTGAATTGGTCGGAGAGATTCCGTCGGTGTTTTGAGTACCAGTAGTTTTTCGTTTGTATACACATCTTCATCTCATGATCGATCCACGGTTTTGAATGTTTATCATTTGTCCTCCTTATCGGTATATGTTTAGATGCTCTGGAAACGCCTTCTTGGAGACCAGAAATGAGAGATTGATAATTGCTCTCGACATTTCTCAAGCAACACGTTTTTATAGGGTTTTCACGCAGAAATTCACTCACGGCCGGTAGATTGACCTTCAAGTAGGATTCATTCAGTTTGCACTCATCGTCGTTTGTGTAGTCGGCTTCGACAAAAATCACATTGTGATCGAATAGACTATACTGTAAGTGTTGTAAGGAGATTCCAATCGCAGTATTGTTGGTAATAATATGATCCAAACATGCTTCGTATCGTGTTGGTGTGGTATCGCAGAAGTAGAATCCATTCGAGATCACGGTGTTTTTGTACTTTTCCGCAGCGGTTGTGATAGAATTCAGATCAAAGTTGAAGTCCCCGAAAACAAGAGTGTTGGTAGCTTGAACGGCGAGAAAGTCGTCCAGAAGATTTATAAAGACATCTACATGTGTGGCAAGTGTTTGCGGTGGTCTGTATATACTGACTAGTGTTACTTTCTCACGGGATCCAATTTCGACAGCGACAATGCTGTTGTAGTCATCGCAATAGCTTTTAACGAGTCTGCTCTGAATGTCCTTGTGGATAAATACAGCTGAACCTCCGCCTCTTCTTGATTGACGTGAAGCAAAGTAACATTTGTAGTTTTGTAGTGACATAGAAGATTCTACATTTTTGTGTGACCATGTCTCTGTAATCGCAATGACATCAATGCGGCTATCCAACTCATCAAGCAGGTACTCAAGTTCAGTAAGCTTCTCTTTTAGGCTTCTTGCGTTAAGATAGAAGATTTTAGACTATTTTGTTTGGCAAAACGTAGATGATTTATTGAGCTGATTGTTTTGGTGCTTGGATGAAACGGTAGATGAAGGTTAGGATCATTTTGTGAATTCATTGAGTGATTGTATGGATGTGATTTCTCTCACTTTGGATTTTTCTGATTTCCTCACCAACAGCCTACCGTCCCTGAACCAAGCAAATTTTATTTTCCCGTCGCGTTTCAGATCTCTTGCTTGTTTGAATAAGTACCTGTTACGTTTTGTCAGCACTTCGTTGATGTAAATGTTGACGTTCCGTGCATTGCCAGTAGCCAAATTTTAGTTTCTTGGCAGGATCGCGAACCGATAAATTCGTATTTCACTGCCGTTCGTAAAAAATGGTTTTCCACTTGATTCGACGCCATTTTACAAAATGTAACAAGAATGTGAATATGTTGTACCACGAAATTAAGTGGAGAGTTTCAGCTGTCACATGAGTGAAAAGTTTTAGCGATCCGTGAAATAATTCAAAATCTACACAGATATAAAACTGTCCAAAATTAACGTTGACAGGCTTTAGTTTTCACCAAAAATAATTTGCGTGGCATTTGATATCAAGATCGTAATGTAGGTTGCAATCTGAACAGGGTTTAATGCTACACGCTAAAATTACTGCCTCTAATTATCTTTTCGAGAGTAAAAAAGGGATAACAAGAGACAGTAATTTGAGCGTGTTGGTTGTGTTTCTTTATTCGTTTTTTAATACATCGATAGCTCGAATGCATGGTACCAACTCAATAGTAAGTTTATGATGTCAACCATCCAAGCAACACATCTCTGTCATAATTGGTTGCAGAAACTAGATTGTGACTTAATTGAGTCACATTGCAGTTACTTTGACTTATTTGCAACAAGTGTGCTACTAGAGCATTGAGTATTTTTATTTATACGTGAATGAGATGATATTTGATAGTAAACGTGCTCCCATTTGACAAACATTTAGTAGAGGGTTTTAGTGCATGTGGGACAATGTAGAAAATACATTAAGAGGTCTGGGAAGACGTCAGCTTGCTTTGGAAAACTTTCAAAGAAAATAAACTGAACTTGATATCTAAAGTGAAAACAAAAATAGCCGCGTATGCTTTTATTGTGGACTGCATTTTGCGACAAAAGTGAACGCAGATCAACGGAAAAGCATCCACAAGGCAGATATTTTGCCGAAGAAAATAAGTCCACTCAAGATTCTGTAGCAACGCCAGGAAGAAATTCTTTGTGATGTCGACGAGAACGGAGCTACGGAAGTTCTATGGATAGAATCACGTTTTGTTGAAATCATTGGACTCGACATCCAAGAAACAGTTCCACCAGAATTCTTCCGTTAGCTTCCGCTGATGAACTTTAATTATTGGTTCAAGCAGCCATGGTGTGGGCATCGTAAGCATTTGTATAATTGATTGTTGTTATTTTATATTTATGCAGTATTTTTATGAACAAAATAAAAATGAATTGTTTGTGTTTTATTTCACAAACCTTTCCTAAAACCACCACAACTACATATTGTAGAACATTTTCCATAAAGAAAAAAAAAATGAATTTGATAAAGTCTACGTAGACTTTGAAAGGGGGAGGTTTGGCAATAAGTCTACGAAAGTCTACGATGGGGGAGGGGTTTGAAAATGTCAAATTTCGGTCTACGTGGTTCATTAACAGTCCCTTTTGATCTCTTTCGGTGGATCCTGAAATATAAGAAATGTTATAAAGTGTTAATGGGGAGAGTTCTGTGTTTTCGCGCTTAAGCACGTTTTCGTTCGTTTTCAGCGATAGCAGCAATTTCCCAAAATCTTGATTTATGGTATCCTAAAAAAGTTTGTTAAATTTTACAAAAATTACATTTATACATTTTAATTTACTGTTGCCATGTTCACTATTTGCTGCTCTGTGTTGATTTCTATTACAGCAATACGCTTTTATTTTTGCTGGCCTAATAATTATTGCTCCTGAGTAAGGAAAACAGATTTTATTGAAAGGGAGTTAAAGACAAATGGACGTAAAAAAACAATAAGCAATTTTTAAATCTTCTATGAAGCAAAATCAATAAAGCAATATCATCAAATATAATCATATTGTGAGTTATGCTACGGTACTGACAAAAATTGAGCTGTAACATCAGACGCAATCCGAATGGCAAACAGCTCAAATTTGGAAAAGATCCATTTGCAAACCGGAATTGAAAAATACATAAGGTAATAAGTGCAAAAACCTACCATAGATTCCGTTGCAGCTTCTTTTATTCAAGGCACTAAAGGGCGATACGGTCAAAATTTGGTCAATATCAACTTGACGTATTTCTTTCAATTTTGCATTTAAAAAACCTGAACACCCCTCATTTTGAAGGTGTGTGTGTGTGTAGAATGTTGCTCCTATTTTGATTTTGGAATTCACTCTTCAGTTGTCAAAATGCCGTCCAAGCAAGAAGAGCAGCGTATCAAAATTTTGCTCGCGCATCGCGAAAATCCGAGCTACTCGCACGCAAAGTTGGCAAAATCGCTAAAAGTTGCCAAATCAACCGTTACATATGTAATTGAAGTGTTTGGGGAACGTTTGTCGACAGCCAGGAAGTCTGGATCGGGGGGAAATCGAAAACCGGAAGCCGCTGAGACGACAAAGAGAGTTGCCGGTAGTTTCAAGCGAAACCCTAACCTATCTCTCCGAGATGCCGCAAATAAGCTGGGTGTATCGTCTACAACCGTGCATCGAGCCAAAAAAAGAGCCGGACTATCGACTTACAGGGACAGGAGTTTTATACGGCAAAAGGAAGGGGAAAGGTAGCAGATATTTTCAAGCACACGAAACTGTCAAAGTTCGCGAAGAAATATCTGGTTTGGCAAGCCATCTGTACCTGTGGCTTGAAAAGCAGCATTTTCATAGCTTCCGGGACTGTCAACCAAGAAATTTACGTGAAAGAGTGTTTGAATAAACGTCTGCTGCCTTTCCTGAAGAAACACGGTTGTTCCGTACTGTTTTGGCCGGATTTGGCATCTTGCCATTACGGTAAAAGGCGCATGGAGTGGTACGCCGCCAACAACGTGCAGGTGGTTCCCAAGGACAAGAACCCTCCCAACACGCCAGAGCTCCGCCCAATTGAGAAATACTGGGCTATTGTCAAGCGGAACCTAAAGAAGACCAAAAAAACTGCTAAGGACGAGCAGCAGTTCAAGGCAAACTGGCTTTCTGCGGCGAAGAAGGTGGACAAGGTGGCTGTACAAAATCTGATGGCAGGGGTCGAAGCGTAAGGCCCGGCAATTCGGATTTGGAAAAGCGGAAGCCTAACTGAATATTTTTCCTGAATTTTATACTAATTGAACTTGAAAAAGAAATTTAATTTGATTTTTTAAATAAACGATTTCACCGATTTACACGCGTTTTCCCTTGACCAAATTTTTGACCGTATCACCCTTTAACCAACTGTGATCCATATTATATGTTCGCCATTCTTACCGTGCCACATCTTCGAACGAGTAAACCACTATCCTATTTTGTGAGTGGCTCCAACAGCAACCTAACTGTTGGTTGATATCGGTTCAAACCAAAAATTGGTAGCAATATTAACATATGTCACCAGACAACTTATCGTTTACTAAAACGAACCCTGCTGCTAGCCAATCCTGTATTCTAACATCCCATTGATTTCTCGTTGAAGTTGTTCTCGGTTTCTAATATAGCGAGTATCACGTCAACATATTCCTACCCTTTCCTTATTTGACCTCCATTTGAGCGGGGCCGGCGATGGTATTGCCTTAGCTTGGGGTCAACAGTTATTACACATTGAGGATGTATGTTAGTTCCAAGCATCATCCGTTGGTTCTCTGTTTGATTACAGCGGATCTGGGAATAACAGAGTAGCAACCCCGAGCGGTCAATCATGCTCAT
Organism: Aedes japonicus; assembly: GCA_034211315.2. Lineage (NCBI taxonomy): Eukaryota > Metazoa > Arthropoda > Insecta > Diptera > Culicidae > Aedes > Aedes japonicus. The sequence goes on from JASCZW010008910.1 coordinate 10,252, forward strand.
TTTCAATATCATTGAACATTTTGAACATTGAACATGCACATTTTATAAAAAAATTAACATATAAAGAAAACTTTCACCACGTCTTAAGAAATTCAGAAAAATCGAGAGCACTTATAAAATTGCTGTTTGTTTCCATAATTTAGCCCACAAATCATCATCGTACCGCCAGCAGTACTGCGCAAACAACCGTCATTTCCGAAAAATTCACATCAAGGTAGTAATTTGAAGGTGTAAAGGTACAAACAAAACCCCTGAACACGTTTGGAGTGTGAAATGGAAACCCCGAAACGAATCCAAACAATGAACATCAACCAGAAGAAAGAAAAAAAAGGAAAGAGGAAAACTAAATTGCATGGTTCAAATAATAGGAGAAACGAAATAAAAACATCACAGAATGACAAATTCCCTCGTTCCGTCCGGACGACCGACGGCGACGGTTGAATACATTTAATAACTAGGTAAATATTGAAGCTCATAATATGCGCAATGAAATTTGATGAAAGCCTCCGGTCCGGACTCCGGAGCTCCTCGCACAGGTAGGGGAGAGATTTGTCACAAAAGCAGTTGCTGGTTCCTAATCCTCTTTCTCGCTTCAGCCTATCCCTTCGGAAATAATAGAAGGGAAGATGTGAACAGATTAACTAAATATAACAACCTTCCCGTGTTTCTTTTTTTTTCGTTCTTTTCGATCGGGTAGGTATCGAAGCGACAAAGCAGAAAAGTAGGAATTACATCTCTCCTGCAGGACCAGAGGTTACCTTTGTTGCTAATGAAAAGGTGTGAAACGAAATCCGAACCCTCACTCACGGGAACAGTAGGGCACCACCAGGCAGCCGACCCGGGCAGCCGAGAAGCGAACGATTAAACGTGTGGCTGCCCGTGAATAAGCAGCTTTCAATCATATGACAGCAATTGTAGAGAAGATTAATGAAACTTAATTTATTTTGAGCCAGTCACAAACCTCCTCCGGTTTTGCTGCTAAACGGTTGACTGCGGAGGTCGTCTTCTTGTGTCTTTGTCCCGGGGGAGCAGCTGTTCGAATTAATTGATTTTCCTTCTGGATTACAGATTTTAAGGACAAGTTTACGATCTTAGGTCAGAGTAGGAACATTTGATGATGGCCATGTGATATGTACGAATTTGCCTAATTGATTCCGTAGCACAACTTAATCCCATCTCATTTGAAACTAGAAAACCAATTCCCTCACTGCTCCCGTTAAATTCCCTCACTGAGTCTAATTTTTAATTTCCCAGCAAATCACGCATCTCATCGGACTTTGGCCGCGCGCAGCTCCAAATTCGGCCGTGACTGACCATGCTTATTTTCCCAAGCCGCGACTTCGAACCGCGCCGTGGCTAAAGTGGCGGAAAAGTTGAAAGCTCTTGATTACCCGCCAGCCCAGGGAAACCCGTTGATGAATTTTTCGAGAGCGAGCGCAATAAAAGAAGCAATCAGCAATCGCCGGTGAGTCCGTGGCCAATCGGCAGCGGCCGGTGTCCGGAAATCGAACTCATCTGGTGCCTAGGCCACTTACATGGCCCAACGGCAAGGTCGGGAAGCGGCTTGACTAAACTCGTTTCTCGAATGTGGCTCATCAATGAATTTCACACTTTTTGTCGACCGTTCGGCCGGAGTTACGAAGCAGTTTGAGGTTGCTTTTTTTTCCATTCATGAAATTTGTGAAGGTGGTTCAAACTGCTGCCGGAATGTTGTCTTAATCTTGGGAAAAAAAAGTAGATTTGATTGCAAAGAAACCGTGTGTTTAAACATCACCCGGAGAGCGGTTGAAATCGATTGCGGAAATTTGTGCAAAGTCATTAAACAATCAAATTTAGAAGGAACAATTTCATGAAGCTAATCATGATCCTATGAAGACAGTTTCGCTACTGTTGAGAACTCTTTTAATTTCCACCTCCTCCAGCATTTCCATCAGCGCTTCGCACGAGTTGCACGACTTACCTACTGAGTGAGTAACTCCTGCCTAGGCAGGTAGCGAAGCGTTTCAAGTTCGTTCTGCTTCATCCCAATTGACGATTCCGAGGACGTACACTTATGTGTAACAGCTTCAAACCTCCTTCAAGAAGAAAAGTTACTCAGGAATACGTGAACGAGGTGTGTGCGCCCTTGTAAGGCAGTATCTAACTATGCAGAGCAGGATCACGTGCGCCGTTCCCAGTACTAGCAGCACCATTTGCATACATTTTGTTTATTCATGCTTTGTAACATTACCCGTAATGAAGTGGTGGGTGGGTGGCTACCCACCGGCCCCGATTCCTCCACGTCCCTTGTCCCACTTGGAACCACATGTGGGTTCGACCTTCGTCGTGGAGTGGGTGGGCGGGTTTTGTTGATTCGCTTTCATCTCATGTGTCGCCGCTTTCTGGTTCGTCAGTCAGTCAGTTGAAAGACTGATAGAAGTGAGCGAGAGAGGTAGACCGAAGGAATAAAAAAGGATCAACCCACATGCACCAGATGCTGGCAGGGTGGTTTTGCTTTCTGGAGGTCCTCACTTCGCCAGCGAAGGGTTACCAGGGATGACGAAAATGATAACCTGGTGATTGTGCTGCTTGATGTTGAAGCATACAGTTTAGTCGGTGGAGACGGCGGGTGACGATGCTTTCGAAAAGATTGCTGACTCATTTGACTTGATCTGAACCTAAACATGTCTAAAAAGTACTGTAAATTTCTGTTTAATAACATGCACATAAGTGGAATGTCACAAAATCTAAAAATTAACATTATAAATCGTGTAAAGTTCTGGGGCATTCTTTACATTACTGATGATGTTGTATTAAGCCTGTCAACGTTAAGTTCCAGACACAAAGATAATAGCGGCAACAAAAATTTACACATAGTTCAAGAAACCCGATTGCTTATTCCACAATGCTAGAATTTAATCTTCATTAGAAACAGTTGATTAAGATGACAATCCTTCGATCTGTAAAACTTTAGAACTTTCTGTGGTACACCCGCCATCAGGTTCCGTGCGGTATACGCAGATACGCCCGCCGTAACGATTCTCCATCTTCTCTTAAAATCAGAGATCGAAATTCTCACTCAGCTGGGTGAAAACTATGCTCTCTCTGTCTCTCTCTCTCAAGCAGGTTGCCGATGAGTAGCGAACCGTTCACATTTTCAGCTCTCCTTTCTCGCCGAGAATTCATTATCCTCTCTCTCTCTTGCACATGCGAAAATATCGCTCTCCAGAATTCAATGAAAATATTTTCTCATGTCACATTTTTCACCGGAAACAAAAGCCGAGGAGCAAAAAACGAGGAGTCACAACATGAAGAAAAATTGGCTTTTTATCGAATTATAATGTCAGAACAAAACAAGCATGAAGACTGGTGCATGTTCAGGTTGCAAAAAGTAAGTGAAAAATAATTATCGGCATCTAGGATTCACTGAAAAAGAAACGATTTATCAGCTGCTCATGCTCTCCGAAAATTATAAATTGCCGTTGCTTTTCTCGCGAAAACTGCTGTGAGCGGACAATAGTCTCTCGCTGCTCACATTCTCATCTATTTCTCCAAGCGGGTGTAAAAGGACGTTTCCCTTCTCAAGTAGGCGAAAATTTCGGTCTCTGCTTAAAATAATTGTTACCATTTGCTTCTTTTTATTCTCCAAGAGTTTCCGCTTAACTAGAGCCCAATACTTCTCAATTTGGCGCAGTTCTGGACAGTTTGGTGGATTGGCTGTTTCTGGCACGTATCTGACCCCTTGTAACTTATACCATTTCAGGACAGATTTTGTACAGTGACAAGACCAAATTAGGCCAAAACAGAGCTGGAGAGTTGTGGCATCTGATAAACGGTAGCAACCGCTTTTGCAAACATTTGTTCTCGTACACATCCTTATTGATAGTGCCGGTAGAGATTAGATTTTCGACCACAACTATAAATCAAATACTTTTTCAACTTTTCGCAGTGAAATTGTGCTTGTCATCAAGGTTGCGCACCTTTTTCATTTTGTACGCCTTCAGTCCTTGCCTCGGCTTCACTATTTGTAGGTATGATTTTGACTTCCCAACCTTGCGAGCCACATTTCGCACAGAAAGATTGGGATTTTTCTCAATAATGGCAATAATGGCGACGCCATTTTACTAAATGTAACAAAAATGTTAACATGTTGTACCACGAAATAAAGTGGAGAAAATCAGTTGTCATGTATCCGTCATAGATCCGTGAAAAAAAATCAAAATCTACACTGAAAAAAAAAACATCCGAAATTTAACGTGGGCTGGCTCTAGTGGCGTATTTTGCCATTTTTAAAGTGAAGAACTTTTATGGGGCGTGAAAATTCAACCAGGAGGACATTTCGCTCCATCTTGTGAAATGGTCAGCAGCACTTCCTCTGTCTCGAGTCACAAGTTATATGTTGAACCGCTTTAATTCTTGCCCCGAACGCCTGCCTCAAAATTCTTTTCAGATGAAATAAATGATCTTTCTTTTTGAGTCTATTGTTTCGGTTTACTATTGACGTGCGATCACGTGAGCACAGAAAAAAAGAACAATAAGACTACAGCTAGGTTAGATGTCTCGATAATTAATTACATTTGAAGTCGATCATTAGTTCACCAGCAAATGGTTTATTATCGGTAAAAGCGCATTATTTTTTATTTCGGTTAAATGTTGTTCGCGGCGTGAGTGATCGAGTGAGCCCAAAAATAAACAATAAAGCTCTCAGCGAAAGATATGGAAAAATATACTAAAAGTGGAACAAAAAGAGCAGGATCAGCAAGGAAACATCAAACATTACTGGTAAGATCGAAGCAATTATAAATAAATACGAAATTCATACTACTAAATACGTGCCATGATCAAGACAGAACATTTAGCGATAATGGAAGTGTAAATATAGTACAAATATTTAATTGATATAAGTATTGTGTTTATGCGAGGCTTGTTGTAAGTGAAAGTGACCTCGGAATGGACGTGAGTGACCAGGCATTCTGAAATGGGTCACTGGATCTCAACAGAGCTATAACCTTTCAACACCCGGGCTAAAAATGTTAGCAGTTTGTGAGAAAAGCGTAATAGTTGCAGACATTTTTCTTCCATAAAAGCACTGCCGGACAGCGGGAGTTGGATTGCACACACACACACACACACACACACACACACACACACACACACACACACACACACACACACACACACAAATAAATGATCTTTCTTTTTGCTGGCACTTTATGCTCTCATTACAATGAAAGATGATATCCTACTTTTCAGAATTCCAAGACAAAACACATCCTCTTTATATCTTTCATTCTAGAAAACATTATTGTTCACTCGAGGGGCCTCATGGTGATGAGCGAACATCTCCTTCCACACCATTAATTTTTTACTAACCTTATTATTTGAGGGCAAAACTATGATTATTACCAGCATATTTGAACAAGAAATTATGCTTTTTATTAAAAAGTTTTTTCAGATATTTGCGTGAGAATTCTATTTTCAGTTGATAACATAATTTGGAAAAATTTCAATAAATTTGCTTACAATACAGGATTTGTTATCAAAATGTTCACAAAATAAGCGCTTATTATGATAGTCAACGATTTTTTTTTTGTTATTCATTCTGTTATTTTGGTTATTTATTCAGCCTCAATGATCACATATTCAGTGATCAAAGAATCAGAACCTAGTATTAGAATCTGTTATCAATTTGGTAAAATCCTTTGCTCGGGTAGTCATTCATGAAATGTGCTCAGAAAGGCTTGATTTTGTACCTCAAAAGGGCATTGTGGTTTGGATTTATTGTTTTAGACCAAACGCAAAAACTGGACTGCACCGATGTTGTATGTTTTGCTTTATAACGGATCTGCTTTGCATCATTTTAAATCTGGCATATGTTTTGATCTATACTTGCAGCAGTTTGGAACAAGAAAAATACCGTTCCAAAACACTACACGTTACTCGATAACACCAGTTAATGAGTAACAATTCGGGTTTTACTAAACAAAAATTCAACTACCGTGTTGTTAATTAACGCAAACCCTCGATCAAATTAAAGAGTTTTGGCGGGGTAGGTTAAAGCACGGACTAAGTCCGCCACTTCAACAGGCAAAAATGTCCGGTTGGAAGACGCTCATGTACCACTGTGGCTTGTATAGTTATTCTAGCGATCTATTGTGTGCACTCTGTTTACTGATGCGCACATGGGAGAGGAACTCTCTCCTTTTTTTGGGTTTGTTTTGATTCGCACCGACTTAGGCAAAAATGTCGTTGGTTCGAGTACCACTGTACACATGCCCTTTTCGCTCAATTTTCCTAAAACATCTGCTCTGTTTCCGAGCCTGCCGCACACTAGCGGAACTATCAAAAACTTTCTCTTCATATCTTTCAATTCTAGCCAAAAACATTGTTGATCACTCTTGGTGCCTCATGGTGATGAGCGAACATCTCCTTCAACATCATAATCGTTACTCCTCGCACGGAGAATATATAAAATAACAATTAATGAATTTTAATTTGTTTCATGTTTCAAAATCTGATTTATCTTAAATTGCTTTTTTTTTGTTAACTTTAATCTATATAAATAAAAATGAGTTGAGGTTTCCTTTGTCACGATTTAACTCGCGAGCGGAAGGACCATTTGGCAAGATTTTTGCTTTGTTGGATTTATCTTGGACACCGGAAAGTTCTTATGATGTTTTGAAACCCCTCCCTTCTCTGGAAAGGGGGGCTCTCATACAAATGAAAAACAAATTTGTGCATAACTCGAGAACTAATCAAGCATATGGAACCCAATTAGCCAACACAAAGTTGGTCTATTTTAGCTGGTTCTAGTGAAGTTTTGCTGATGTAAATCAGGTATAAAATTGGTTCAAAAATAGACCACCGCTGTAGATGCCCTAAGTGAACGCAGTAAATTAGGCTCAATGTTTATTTATGCATGAAAGATCTGAAAGTGAATTTTTCCAATAAATTCTCATCTTCGGTTGGTCACCCTACCTGGAACGTTCCCAACGGTGAGCACCTTCGAGGAAGGAACTTTGTTGCGAAACTCGGGAATATGTACTGCCAGGCCACGCCACACAGACAGCTGTTGACATTTGGAGTTTTCCTGAAATTAACTGGGAAAACGAAGCCGGAATATTCATGGATGGACGGACTGACGAACGGATGCCAACGACGGGGATCAAATTAGTCCGGAGGAAACGGCAACATCGGGTTTTAAAATAAACAATTAAGTTCGGTTTGCTTCCCCCGTCCAGACGTCGTCGAGTTGAAGAAGGACCAATCTGTTTACACTTGGGTTTTTTGGTTGAGCTGATGGATGTGTGTAATCTGCCCTGTTTCCGGTTTTTATCTCCTGTTTGTTAGCTTAGCCGCATGACACAAAAACGGCACATTTGCCCGAGGATTCGAAAGCGAACGGAAAATGCATAATCCCATTTCATCTAATCAATTCCCGGCTCAAAAACTGTCCCCTGGGATGGCCTCGTAAAGATCCTCTGTGCCTCGAGGGGGAGAATTCATTCCAGCTTGATGCTGCTGAGCCAGAGGACACAATGCTCGTTTTGGGACCGATTCGGCATAAATCCAGAAATCAAATATATGAACCCGAGCTCGTTAGCAGAATGGAACAAATACGGGAAATGCATCGTTGCTTTGCTGTGCTGCTGGAGAGGGAGAGACTCAGTCCGAGAAGATTGCGTTGGGATTAGAAATAAATTATTTTCCTATCCACTATCACTGTGGCTGCATCTGCGAGTTGGGAATTTCAGATATCTACCTCGTGGTTTAAATGCAAACCAGTTGGACAGTATGAAATACGAGCGTCACAATCAGTCTTTGTGAGTATAGAACTAACTTAGGTTAGGTTTAGTCCAAGATATCGGAACTTATATCGGGTGCATGAATCTATGGAGGTCGCCGAGGAAAAGCCAATCTTCGATGAGTAACGGCCATTTGGGAAATTTGGCTCAACGGATTCATCACACCAGACCAGAGGCAGGCAGGTCGAGTTGTGTTGTTTTCGGGACAATTTAGGGGAGGGATGGGTAATCTTCCATTCGATTTCAACCACGACTAGTGGTCCGCTCTAGACCTGTGCGCCGATTTATTTTGAATCGTCGGCGGCAGCGGCGTAGATCGGCGCGGGCATAAATTATCCCCTCGACATTTCCTCATGCTTATCCCTTTCAACTGTTTGACTTTTACGTGCAATGTTAAGTCTAAAGGTTCACTCCTAGTCTTATATTTTGATAGAAAACCCGGATATCCATAGGTTTATATAACTCAAGTCGATGAATTGACGTGGAACAGTGTGTATTAATAAACATAGCCAGTTTCAGAAGCGTAAATTTAATGTAAATTCAGAAGCGTATATATAAGTATCTACCAAATAGAATAAAATTGCCATTATTATGCAAATATGGGAGAGTGTTCTAATGTAGGTCTATGGATCTAAAATTCGGCCTATCGGTAAAATTTGCCTGTCTTTAATTTTTCTTCATATTGATATGTACCTTTTCTGGGTGGGTTTGACCAAAGTCTACGCTCCATACAAAAATTCAAAAAATTGTATGGAGAAAAGTCAAAGAATGATACACCCCTTATTCTCTCACTATGCAACAATGATATGTTGTAGCTTGAATGTATTGCAACAAAACACGAAGAAAACAACAAAATGATGCATCGATGATGGGAAAGAGACAAGTTGCTGTAAGCAAATGTTGTGATTCGCACACATGTTGCAACGATCTTGTTTTCCTGTAACAGCGACAAAATAACGTTTTGTCATTATTGCAACACACTACCGATAGCAACAATGCTTTATCAGCAACATGAAAAATTACGACAATCAGTTGTTGCTGTCGAACAAATTACTGATCTGCATATTTATAAAATTTGTTGTGGATAGACTTCCACCTGAAGAAAAGTGCCTGTATGAAATCACACACAGAACAAAAGCGCACACTATCTTCTGCAAACTTATTGCAAATTGACAATTTTATCAGGGCAAAATAAAAAATATGTGTTTAACGCCTGGTTTTCAACCCAGAACATCCTGAACACAAAGAAGTTCAGTATAGAGTATCTACAGTTGCAACTATAGTTTTTCGGTTACACGAAGTTACGATATCTATGTTTATTTAGTCTTAAAGAAGATCAACAGATATAATGAGATAATCTGGGATGTTACAGATTGTCCAAACTGTCCTGGAGTACAGAACTTAGAATCTACAGTTGTAATTATAGTTTTTTCGGCTAAACAAAGTCACGATATGCATTCAACCTTGTTAACTGAATCTTTTGGATGGTCAACAGACATTTTGAGATAAACTGGGATGTTCTAGGTAATCCAAACCGTTCTTGAGTTCTTAAATTAGGATGTGCAGTTGCAACTGTAGCTTTTTAAGTATTCAAATTAGCGATATGTAATCAATAAAGTTGATTGCATCTTTTGAAAGGTCAACCGATACTATGAGATAATTTGGGATGTTCTAGGTCAATCAAGCTGTCCTGGAGTTCAGAACTTAGGATAACCAACTGTAACAGTTGCTTTTTCAGCTATACTAATGTACGATATGTATTCAACCATTTTAATTGAGTTTTCTGGAAGGTCAACAGACATAATGAGATAATTTGGGATGTTCTAGGTGATCCAAACAGTCCTGGAGCTCAGATCTTGGGATCAACAGTTGTAACTGTAGTTTCACGGCTATTCAAATTTACGATATGTATTCAACCATAATCAATGGATCTTCTGGAAGGTTCACCAACATTATGTTGAAATCTGGGATGTTCTGGTGCATGCCAGGCTGTTCATTAGTTCATAGATTAGGATCTTCCATTGAAACTGTAGCTTTTTCACATGTGCAAATGTACGATATGTGTTCAACTATATTCATTGTATCTTATGAATGAGCAACCAACATTATGAGATAATCTGGGATATTATAAGTCATCCAACCTGTCCTGGAGTACTGAACTCAGGATCTATAATTGTAACTATACCTTTTTCGGCTACACATAGTTATGAAACGTTTTCAAACATGTTTATTGAGTCTTCTGGATGGTCAGCAAACATTTTGAGATGATCTGGGCTGTTCTTTTCCAGCCAAACAGTTCTGGAGCTCAAAAATTAGGAGCTGAAATATTAACTGTAGCTTTTTAGGCTATACAAATATACGATATGTATTCAACCATGATCAGTGGATCTTCTATTAGGTCAACTGACATTATTGGATAGTCAATCCTCACAGAATATTGTTTTGGCACATTATGGATATGAATCACTCAAATTTGTTGTTGGTTATATACTTCCAGAATGCATCTTCAGGTTGAAAAGTTATGATTTAATATGTCCAACAAAACTGATAATTCTCGATAGGGTCTTGGTCCCGATTCGGCTGAACCAATTGTAACTCTATCTTTTTTAGCTGCAAGGCAAACTCAGAATGACCAATGTTATCCCAGATTATCACATAATATCTTTTGATAATCCGGAAGATTCAATAAACGTGGTTGAATGCATATCGCAACTTTGTATTGTTGAATTATCTGCAGAGACAATTGTAGATTCTAGGTTTTGAGCTGAAGAGAAACACCAAAATACAGTACATTTACCATCACTGACCCCAGATCACTGTCCAGATGTGGCCAATGTAGTTCTTGACACTTGATTCTACCACTATTGCTCTTATTTTGGATTTCGTATGGGATTTGGGGTGTAGCATGATATGTTCTGGTCCAAGTAAAAAAAAGAAGGCTTTTCCCCGGATGGACCTAGAAAATGCCAATAAGGTTTTGAGCAATTATCGAATTTAAATGTAATTAGAGATGTCGCATGGAATGTTTTGGTTCAGATCAAACACTGGCCACATCTCCATAGGTACCCGCAGCATGCCCGGATGTGACCAGCGTTCTCCTGAGCACTCTGTATGGCTACCATTCATCTTGCAATCGAATCCTTATGTGATTTGACGCGTCTCACGATAGCTTGGAAATATTTAAGATAATATCTTCAGAAGTAACCCATACCCACCGGAAACACATTGTAACTCTCCGGGTGAGAGTTCTTGGTGTGGCGCAAACAATTTGTCACCAGAAACGTTTTCGGACTGAACTTGCAATTAAGACCCAGGCTACAACTAAGATCCCCGTTCTCGGAACGAAATATGTTTCGAACTTCTTGGAACACATTTTCTTTGTCCTCTTTAACAAATGTAGAATCCATTTCTTCCATTTATTTTTTTAAACAACAACAACGCAAAAAATTTAAAAAAAAATCCCCACTAACTGTTGCAAATCAAATTATTTCTAGGAATAAATTAATTATCTTATGATATTAAAATATGCATGTTGATAAACTTTAGTTTATGTTAACAGAACAAACTGAAATTTATTGCAAATCGTATGTTTTTCATTCAAGCAGTAGGTATCGATCTTCCATCTTAACCAACTATCCCCTATCACTCGACAAAATTTTTAAGAGAGAAAGAGCGATAAAACTCAACATTGTCTCTTTTCGGTAGATGCAACATGTGACATTATTGAATCTTTTTATGTTGCAAACAAAGCAGTATACAAACAATGCCTTGTCTCTTTCAAAAATAGCAATCGGATGTTGTGAAACATTAATATCTTGATTCAACTCAATGACGTCTATATAAGGTCTGGGGCAACGCACTGCTTGCTTGTATTGGAAGCAAACATATTGTAAACATTGCTGAGACAACGAGTGATGACGTAACACTATTGAACTTTCTATTGGCGGGCATAGGTTCAGATAAAAAAATCGGTTCAAACGTTTATTATAAATCTTGACAAAATAGTCAATAGGTCGAAAGTAACATTTGTAAACAATGACCTCTTGCGTATTTTTCAGGGATATGCTTGCTCCCACAACCAAAATAGCACCAGAAACAGATAAAAGGAGTTATTACCTTCCCATCGGTAGTAGATATAGATGTAAGCAATCTGGCATTTCCAGGAAATTTACGTTTTAAGTCATTGTTTACAATTGTTCCTTTCGACCTTTTGACGATTTTGTCTAGAAATGCTGAATTGTGGAAATAATCATGATACAAGTGCCATTTACTAAGCAGAAGCATATCCTCCCGATACCATGGATCATTTGTAGTGAATTTAACTGAGGTAATTGAATTTTTGCCACACAAACTTTCAAACGCTGAGACTTGACAATCGAGTAGCGAGATAGAGCCAATTTTCCATCATCGGTAGACTGGAGTCGGTTGAAATATTAAGTTTTATAGCGCATACAATAAACAATCACGGAGCGAACGAATCAAAATAAATAGTATGACGTAGCACTTTGCGAGCTTTTGTGTAGCGTGCGCAAGGAGTGCAGTGGTATTAGTGTCATGAGCGAATTTTGCTCATCTCACTAATATTGTTGTGGCTACTGGGCCAGACCTTATATAGACGTCATTGGATTCAACTGCCATGCAATTTGTCATTATTGTGCTGAGTATGCAACAATGATAAAGTTACAATATTTTTTGTCCTAACATTGAAAAGTTAGGACAATGTCTTTATCATTCATGCATCCACGAATTTTGATTAACTGGTTACTGTTGATTCAGCTCATTCCAAAAAGTCAAAAGGTGCCGATTCTTGTTGGTGCTGGGTGAACATTAAGACGAACTATTGGTTCCAGAAAGTGACGGTTATACCGAGGTTGAAGTGACATTCGTCAATTGGTGAAGTGAGAAAAGTAACCTGCAGTGTCGTGACTCTCCATTTGATTTGCCCAGGAGAGTAACGTCACTGCAGGCGACTTTTCTCACTTCACCAATTGACGAATGTCACACTCGACTCTCGCTAACCATCCTGTGGATGATTTTTGTCTTGTTGAATCATTCAAAAATGGAAATTATTATTCACAGAAGTTTCATTTTTTAGAAAGAGTGTCTCATATGCGTAACTGTGATGTTTGACTGGATGAGAGTACGGCACTAGCTGACATAAAAGGTTGCTAATGAGCTGGGTAATCTGGGACTTCAGTTCAATTCTATTTTAACAACGATTTCGGGCTTGAATAAAGCACTCCAACCGGTTGAAAACGCTGACCGGTTGAAACTCCACTGCCAAATACCTCTTCCAGCACCGACGTTAGTTCCGACAATTAACTGTGTCTATATTTATTTCTGTTTTGAAACTACGAACTTCGAACACCTACAGGTTTCCTGCGACAGAACTTTCTACAAGCCCTAATGCAAGAGGTTCCTCTTGTTTACTTATTTCAATTTACCCCAAAATGTGCAAACTTGTCGTGTTAGTTGAAATGATTCAAATACTTGGAAAATTTTTATTTGTAACTGGGATTTTCTACAGCATCTCTTTTATTAGCCTTAATATGCTTTAGTGCACAAAATTCAATACATAGGAATACAACTTTTTGAGGGACTCAAGCAACGTGTTAAAAATATATTAATAAACAAAGCTGTGAAAGCACGTTAGGCTTGTTTGAACAACATGTCATAGCAGTTACAATATTTGTTAACGTAGCTAGTATACTGAAAATAGGGATGGATTACTTCCTCTAAAAGTTGTCCCTGCCTTTTCAACTTACCCTTAATAATCGTAAGACTTTAGCCATGTTCACATAACTTCATCAATCATCAAAGAACTTCCTTACATAGTTCGCAGAAATTCTTCAAACTTCGTAGAGCTGCTGCAAAGTTCGCAGATTTTTAGCAAAGTTTGAACTTATCTACTTCTCAAAATATCTGTTCAGATCAAATAGTTTCAGTGTTCAGTATTCAACCAATGCCAGCAGAACTCTATAATGTTTAAACGAAAGCGAGCGAGGTCTACACCATTTTTTCAGTCGTCCAAACAAATTAAGAACCGTGCCAAATTCGGCACAAAATTAAACCAAAAACGTATGACGGCATTATTTTTTTTTACATCGAAACTGTTCGAAAAATAAAATTTGGAACGCACCACTGAAAATGGAAAAAATCAGTTGGTCTATTAAATTGTCAAAATTTTGAATAGACCACGACCGCTGGAAACGGCCTGAACATCTAAAAATCTAAAACTCTTAAGATCTAAAAATCTAAAAACCAAAAAAATCTAAATATCTAAATACCATAAAATCTACAAAAATTTCAAAAATCTAATAATCTTAATATCTAAATATGTACAAAACCTACAAATGAAAAAAATTAAAAATCTTAAATCCAAAAATCTGAAAATCTAAGTATATAAAAATCTAAAAATCTAAAATATTAATTTACATTAATTGTTATGTTATGTATTCTCCGTGCGAGGAGTAACGATAATGATGTAGAAGGAGATGTTCGCTCATCACCATGAGGCACCAAGAGTGAACAACAATGTTTTTGGCTAGAATGAAAGATATGAAGAGAAAGTTTTGATAGTTCCGCTAGTGTGCGGCAGGATTGGAAAGGTAACAGATGTTTTTAGGGAAATTGAGCGAAAAGGGCATGTATACAGTGGTACTCGAACCAAGGACATTTTTGCCTAACATCCCACAGGTTGAAGGAGCACGGACTAAGTCCGCCACTTCAACAGGCAAAAATGTCCGGTTGGAAGACGCTCATGTACCACTGTGGCTTGTATAGTTATTCTAGTGATCTATTGTGTGCACTCTGTTTACTGGTGCGCACATGGGAGAGGAACTCTCTCCTTTTTTGGGTTTGTTTTGATTCGCACCGACTGACGATCACTAAAGTTTTTCTCGTCGTCTCCAACGTAGAGACCTCGGAGAGAAACACCGTGAAGCGATGCGATACTGGTCCCCACCAGTATAATTAATGGTTACCACCATTTATGGTTTCACATACATTAATTGTTATGTTATATATTCTCCGTGCGAGGAGTAACGATTATGATGTAGAAGGAGATGTTCGCTCATCACCATGAGGCAATATCTTTAATATCTTTCATTCTAGCCAAAAACATTGTTGTTCACTCTTGGTGCCTCATGGTGATGAGCGAACATCTCCTTCTATAAAATATTAATCCAATTATCTAAAAATCTAAATATCTAAGAATCTAAAAAATTAAATATCTTAAAACTTAAAAATATAAAAATCTTGACATCTAAGTATCTCAAAATCAACTAGAAATCTTAAAATCAAAAAATCTAAAGATGAACAAAACCTAGAAATTTCAAAATTTTAAAATCTTATATACAAAAATCTGAAAATCTAAGAATCTACAAAATCTACAAAGCTTAAAATCTTTATATCTAAAAATCTCATAATTTAAATATCTGAAAATTTACATATAACCTATATATCTAAAAAAATTAAAATTAATATATCTAAAAATTAATTAATAATTTGAATACCTTTGGAACTTAAAATCTAAAAATCTTAATTTCTCAAAAATTTAAAAGCTAAATAATCTTAAGTCCACAAGAAATCTGAAAGAAATTAGAAAAATCTACAAATCGAAAAATCCTTAAATCTAAATATCAAAAATCTAAAATCTAAATATCTTCAAATCTTAATATCTAAAAATACAAAAAATCGGAATATTTTAAAATCTTAAAATCTTAAAATCTTAAAATCTTAGAATCTTAAAATCTAAAAATCTGAAAATCTTAAAATCTGAAAATCTTTAAATCTTAGAATCTTCAAATCTTAAAATCTTAAAATCTTAAAATCTTAAAATCTTAAAATCTTAAAATCTTGAAATCTTAAAATCTTAAAATCTTAAAATCTTGAAATCTTAAAATCTTAAAATCGTAAAATCTTAAAATCTTAAAATATAATAATCTAAGTATCGTGAAATCAACTAAATATCCAAAAATCTAAAAATCTTAATGTGTACAAAATCTAGAAATTTAAAAGTTTAAAAATCTTGAATTCCAAAAATCTGAAAATCTAAGAATTTAAAACTCTCAAAAGCTTTTGCTACTCGGTATCGCTACTCGCTATCGCTACTCGCTATCGCTACTCTCTATCGCTACTCGCTATCGCTACTCGTTATCGCTACTCGATTATACTCATATTAGGAAATATTTTCAAATACCATACAATAGGAAATACTGTCAAATACCATACAATATGGATCCGTTTGAATCGAGACCGGCGTGGGAAGAATAGCAATCGATGCCTCAAACCATTTAAGAATCCAAAATAGTAGCTTATGCTTGATGAAATGTGAATATGATGTCAAAAACTCTGCAATAAGAACATTTTTGAATTGAAAGACGAGTTTAAGGCTGTTTATCGATGTTTTTGGTTTTGGGGATATTTTGGTAACCATATAAATGGTTTCTGGTATCGGAAAAGCGTGAAATAATTTATTTTAAAACAATCTCAATCTCAATCTAAATGTCGATCATTGCCTATGATTACATCTCAATGTCAATCTCAATTTCAATCTCAATCTCTATCGCTATTGCTACTCGCTATAGCTATCGCTACTCTCTATCGCTACTTTCTATCACTTCTTGCAATCGCTACTCGCTATCGCTATTTGCTATCCCTTTCTCTATCTCAATCTCAATCTCAATCTCAATTTCAATTTCAATCTTGATCTTAATCTTCATTATCGCTACTCGCTATCGCTACTCGCTATCGCTACTCGCTATCGCTACTCGCTATCGCTACTCGCTATCGCTACTCGCTATCGCTACTCGCTATCGCTACTCTCTATCGCTACTTTCTATCACTTCTTGCAATCGCTATTTGCTATCTCTTTCTCTATCTCAATGTCAATCTCAATCTCAATTTCAATCTTGATCTTAATCTTCATTATCGATACTCGCTATCGCTACTCGCTATCGCTACTCACTATCGCTACTCACTATCGCTACTCACTATCGCTACTCGCTATCGCTACTCGCTATCGCTACACGCTATCGCTACTCGCTATCGCTACTCGCTATCGCTACTCGCTATCGCTACTCACTACTCGCTATCGCTACTCGCTATCGCTACTCACTACTCGCTATCGCTACTTGCTATCGCTACTCGCTATTGATACTCGCTATCGCTACTCGCTATCGCTACTCGCTATCGCTACTCGCTATCGCTACTCGTTATCGCTACTCGATTATACTCATATTAGGAAATATTTTCAAATACCATACAATAGGAAATACTGTCAAATACCATACAATATGGATCCGTTTGAATCGAGACCGGCGTGGGAAGGATAGCAATCGATGTCTCAAACCATTTAAGAATCCAAAATAGTAGCTTATGCTTGATGAAATGTGAATATGATGTCAAAAACTCTGCAATAAGAACATTTTTGAATTGGAAGACGAGTTTAAGGCTGTTTATCGATGTTTGATGACATTTTGGTAACCATATTAATCTCAATCTAAATGTCGATCATTATCTATGATAACATCTCAATGTCAATCTCAATTTAAATCTCAATCTCTATCGCTATTGCTATCGCTACTCTCTATCGCTACTGTTGGGGCTGCAGTGGACTGTAACTGCACCGGTCGATGAAGGGTGCTCGCATTCCCAGCGGGAACCGAGCCGGGTGGGAGCAGGAACCCTTGCGTTCCTTCCCAGGAGGGCAACTGGCCCGGACACCTATGGCTTCGCCTCATGAAGCCACGCCGTGGTTGGACTGGACTAGCTTGGCTAGCAGCAACCGGTTCTCACTCGATGAGCCTTGAAAAAGGCTTTTTCAAAACCAACTCTTTTTAAATTCAACTCTTTATTTGTGTGGAGGTGGAGGACTGAACGTTCGGCGATAGAACACAAACACTGGAGAAACTTTACACTTTATACACGTTTATTCATTTTCTCTTGTTATTTCTATGTTATGTTTTCGATTCGATGGATGAAATTATACTGATGCGCTCTATTGAGCGCGCGCTATTTTTATACACTCGACGATGCTTTTCACAGCTGATGGCCCAGCTTTACTGCCGCCTCGCTGTGAATGCTGCTGCTGATGATGATGTTCTCCTTCCTTTCGATGTGTACTGTGTAACGGCTTGCGAAAAACTATCCCCTGCTACCGCAGAACGTTCTTTTTTATACTGTCGTATGCAACGTAGTTTGCGACGACAGCATGCAAAATTGGCAACAAGGGCGTTGAAAAATATTACTGTTCGCTCGCTGGGTGCGATGCGATCAAAAAAAAACTTATGTGCGCTCGCTCGCACTCGCTGGGTGAACACACGCTTGTGATGTGTGCGCCCGCTGCCCGCTGCTAGACGCTGCAACTTCAGTTCCATTTTTATTGAACTGAACAGCTACTTTCTATCACTTCTTGCAATCGCTACTCGCTATCGCTATTTGCTATCTCTTTCTCTATCTCAATCTCAATCTCAATCTCAATTTCTTGATCTTGATCTTAATCTTCATTATCGATACTCGCTATCGCTACTCACTACTCGCTATTGCTACTCGATATTGCTACTCGCTATCGCTAATCGCTATCGCTACTCGCTATCGCTATTTGCTATCGCTACTCGCTATCGCTATTTGCTATCGCTATTCGCTATCGCTACTCGCTATTGCTACTGACTATCGCTACTCGCTATTGCTACTCGCTATCGCTACTCGCTATCGCTACTTGCTATCGCTATTCGCTATCGCTATTCGCTATCGCTACTCGCTATCGCTACTCGCTATCGCTACTCGCTATCGCTACTCGCTATCGCTACTTGCTATCGCTATTCGCTATCGCTACTCGCTATTGCTACTCACTATCGCTACTCGCATCATATCGCTACCGCATCGTATCATCGCTACTCGCTATCGCTACTCGCTATCGCTACTCGCTATCGCTACTCACTATCGCTACTCGCTATTGCTACTCGCTATCGCTACTCACTACTCGCTATCGCTACTCGCTAAAAATCTATAGATCTAAACATGTACAAAACCTAGAAATTTAAAAAGTTAAAAATCTTAATTCCAAAAATCTGAAAATCTAAGAATATAAAAATCTAAATTTCTAAAAATCTAAAAATCTAAGAATCTAAAAATCCAAAAATCTAAACATCTAAAAATTAAAAAATCTTAAAATCTAAAAATCTAAAAATCAAAAAATCTAAAAATCTAAAATCACTAAAAATCTAAAAATCTAAAAATCTAAAAATCTAAAAATCTAAAAATCTAAAAACT
Source organism: Aedes japonicus (assembly GCA_034211315.2). Lineage (NCBI taxonomy): Eukaryota > Metazoa > Arthropoda > Insecta > Diptera > Culicidae > Aedes > Aedes japonicus. The sequence continues at coordinate 29,310 of JASCZW010008910.1, forward strand.
AAAAAATCTAAAAATCTTAAAATCTAAATATCTAAAAATCCAAAAATTTAAAAATCTAAAAATCTTAATATCTAAGTATTTGAAAATCTAAGTATCTTAAAATTTACTAGAAATCTAAAAATCTATAAATCTAAACATGTACAAAATCTATATAAAATCTAAAAATCTAAAAATCTAAAAATCATAATATCTAAGTATCTAAAAATCTAAAAATCTAAATATCAAAAAATTTAAAAATCTTATAATCTAAAAATCTAAAAATCTTAAAATCTAAGTATCTTAAAATCTACTAGAAATCTAGAAATCTATAAATCTAAACAGGTACAAAACCTAGAAATTTTAAAAAGTTAAAAATCTCAATTCCAAAAATCTGAAAATCTAAGAATCCAAAAATCTAAAGAGCCAAAAATCTACTAAAAGTCTTAAAATCTTCAAATCTTAAAATAGAAAAATCTAATACTTTAAATATCTCAAAATCTACTAGTAATCTAAAAGTCAAAAAAAAATTAAAACTTGAGTATTGTAAAATCTAGAAATCTAAATACCTTAATATCTTAAAATTTAGGAGCTAAATATTTAAAAACCCACTAGAAATCTTTAAATCTAATTATCAAAAAATCTTAAAATCTAAATATACAAAAATCTATATATCTAAGAATCTTAAAATCTATAAATTTCAAAATCTAAAAATCTAAAAATCTAAAAATCTAAAAATCTAAAAATCTAAAAATCTAAAAATCTAAAAATCTAAAAATCTAAAAATCTAAAAATCTAAAAATCTAAAAATCTAAAAATCTAAAACTCTAAAAATCTAAAAATCTTGAAATCGAAAAAAAAAATCGAAAAATCTTAATATCTAAGCATCTTAAAATCTACTAGAAATCTAAAAATCTTTACCTGTACAAAACCTAGAAATTTCAAAATTTAAAAATCTTAAATTCAAAAAACTGAAAATCTAAGAAGCTTAAAATCTAAAAAGTTAAAAACCTAAAAATCCTAAAATTGAAAAATCTAACACTTTTAATATCTGAAAATCTACTAGTAATCAGAAGGTCAAAAAAAAAACGAAGAGCTTGAATATTGTGATATCTAAAAATCTTAATATCTTCAAATTTAAAAGCTAAATATCTTAAAACCCACTAGATATCTTAAAATCTTATTATCTTAAAACCTTAAAAATCTTAAAATCTAAAAATACAAAAATCTAAATATCTTAGAATCTAAAAATCTAAAAATCATACAATCTTAAAATCTTAAATATCTAAAATCTTAAAGTCTTTACACAATGATCATTATGGGAGTCGTTATATATCTCAAAGATCTAAAAAAATCTTAAAGTCTACTAGAAATCTAGAAATCTAAAAATCTAAAGATCCACAATACCTAGAAAATTAAAAATTTTCAAATTAAAATCCAAAAATCTGAAAATCTAAGAATTTGAAAATCTAAAAAGCTTAACATCTACTAGAAGTCTAAAAATCTCAAAATCTAAAAATTGAAAAATCTAATACTGTAAATATCAGAAAATCTACTAGTATTCTAAAAGTCTAAAAAATTTAAAAATTTGAATATCGTAATATCTAAAAATCTAAAAATCTATATATATCAAAATATTTCAAAGCTTCATATTAAAAATCCATTGGTCATCTTAAAATCTAAAAATCTAAATATCCTTAAATTTAAAAATCTTAAAATACAAAAATCTAAACATCTTAAAATCTAAAAATCTAAAAATCTAAAAACCTAAAAATCTTAAAATCTTAAAATCTCAAAATCTAAGTATCTTAAAGTTTACTAGAAATATAAAAATCTAAAAATCTTAAGATGTACAAAACCTAGAAATTTAAAAATTTTAAAATCTTAAATCCAAAAATCTGAAAATCTAAGAATCTAAAAATCAAAAAAGCTAAAAATCTACTAGAAGTTTAAAAATCCAAAAATAGAGAAATCTAATACCTTAAATATCTGAAAATCTGAATGATCTGAATCTGAAAAAAATAAAAAATTTGGATATTGTAAAATCTAAACATCTAAAAATCTTAATATTTAAAAAACTTTAAAGCTTAATATCCAAAAATCCACTAAAAATCTACAAACTCAGAATCTAAAAATCTAAAAATACTAAAATCTAAATAGCTAAATATCTACTAGAAATCTGAAAATCAAAAAATATAAAAATCTAAAGATCTAAAAATCTTAAAATCTAAAAATCCAGAAATCTAAATATCTAAATATCTAAATATTCTGATATGTTGAAACTCGGCCACAACATTCTTCTATTTAACTGCTGTGATTTGTCTGGCCAAATTAAAAAAAAAAAACCCTTTCAATAATAGAAGAAAACCCGCCTAAACCGGCATTTTTCTTATCTTACAATCTTAGGATAAAAATAAATAAAATTAAAAAAAAAAATTAGATTAAAAAATTTAATAAACTAAAAGTATCATAGCTTCAAAAAATTAACAATAAATAAAAATCAAATTGCTTTAAAAATCATATTTTCAGGAGCTTAAAGATCCAAAGATAAACCAAATTTTAAAGAATTCATAGCAGTGAATAATACCGAACTATCAACATGTTCACAACATTACTACAGTCACGTATAAAACAGAATCCACTATGCACTGATTTACCGGTCACTTCAGTGGTTAGCCAAGTTATTTGAATCGGGATTTTTCATGTTCATAGTCAATGCTTACATGGGTAGCATTTGTGCGATGAGAATACTACGGAAGAAGTCATTGCTTACGTTTGTCAGTTAGGCCTTTATGAAAAGTCTTTGTCGATATAATACATTTAATAAACACCTTTAATTTACACAGTCTTGACTATTCAATGCAAAAATCTGGTATGTCCAATCACTGTTAATTTGCACTGATCGTTAAAGATGGTTTTTGAACTTTCTCACGCCCAACAAAATGCTATCATGTTGTGGAAATAAACTCTATTGGTTTAGGACTACGAGCTATATCTATTATATCTATCTATATCTATATCTTGATATAGTGAATCTTGATATGAGCCGTCAGATGCATTATTTCCAGTGAAAAGTTGATGTACGAACATTGATATGAAACTTGTCTATATCAAGTGATATAGCTCGTAGTCTGAACGGTACATTACATTTTCTTTTATTTTTGACAAAATTATGAAATAACATGAAACATCTTTAGCGATTCGAAAATCGTCGGCGGCGGCGCACAGGTCTAGTCCGCTCTATTTGCTTAGGACTTCGTTTTTTTGATGATGTTCTTGCGGCTGGGCAACTGTCAAAATTTACATAGAGGTGGCAATCTGCACGCACATCTACAAAATTAGGGGTGTTCAGTTTTCTTAAATGCACAATTAATAAAAACGTGCCAAGTTAAAGTCGATCCAATTGTATCTCGTTTTGTGGTAGAAGATAAAGCAAGTCAAACAAGCGGTGAGCTAATTTTCATGAAATGAATTGTCAATATCTATCAGCCATTCTTTAATCGACGTAGAAGTCTCTCTCTCACAAAACTCTACCCCCAAAAACCTGAAAAAGCATCGAACGGATGACTCCATTCTCTCGCATTCCTGGAAATGAATAAACGAAAGCAGCTCAAAATGTGATTATGCAAATTGGAATTTAACAATTCGGTACCTTGCTGTATGAGTAAGCTTCGAGTATCAATTTTTCCCATGCGTGCAGTACAGGAAGGAGGTCTGGCACTAAGCTTCTTAGGTGAAAATCTCACCCCATCACAAACTTGCTCAATTGATGCACCGGAGAAGTTTTCCACCCCAGCATGCACTCTCTAGGTCCTTCGAATTAGCATCGAACCGACCAGGTACCGGAATCATTCCCTCAACCCTCCTCGAGAGTGACCCATTTTACGAAGCGAACACATTCAAATTAGTCCTCGAAGTCCATCGCTCGGGCATCCCCCGGAAAAGGTCGAAGAAAGGCATAATTTTGACCCGATTTCGCTATTTTTTTTTTTCTTTTTCGTCCTCCAACTTCCGCTCTCGTAAATAAGTCCGGGATAAGCGCTCCGCTGGGAAGCACTTGGGCGATAATGATAAGCCAGGCCAGTTATTTTACCGAGCGAAAAGATAAGATTTAACTTTTTTCATTTCACGGCACGGCAGATCGGGAAGGTGGGCCAAAAAGAAAATCCTCCGTTGTTTGTCTTTGAAGTACGACTTTTGCAAATGCTCCCACCCGAACCGTCGAGGAAAAACCGAGAGGGATGATTAATAGATGAGTGCTGAATTTAATTACCAGAAAACGGAATGAATTTATAATTTGACGGGAGAGTTTCGCCATTATTTTCTGTTCTTTTTTTTTTGGCACTGTTTTGCATCCATCTCATCACCCGGAGATTGACTGGATCAGCAAAAGTTGACTCTTGCTGGCTTGAGGAGGTTTATTTTTCATCCAGCATCATTGGGAAGTATGATGAAGCAAAAAAGAAAGAAAAAAAAAAGAAGGGCAGAAAGATGATGAGCTTTTAATTGAACTTTTCTCATTTTTCCCAAGGGTTCTCTCCGGAGGATTCTGCACACCTTTTGGCAGTTTGTTTTCTGGGTCAAGTTGTGGGGGTGAGTGTGAAATTTTGTTTGAAGTGGGTTCGCTTGGAAAGGTAACGATAGATTGACAGCAGATTATGGACCAAAAGTCGAAAGAAAAGTAGTCGGTAGGTATGAAGGATTGAATATCAGGACTACTTGGATAACGCAAATGACTTCGAATCTACACTGAAAGAAATAATTAATTTTAAAACGCGCGTAAAATTGCCCGTCGTCTAATTTCAAGCCAAAAGAGGCGTAGACGGAAAAATTGTTTGCAACCTTTCAAGTGCCATACAACATTTTTTGCAATCTTTCATACAACAGGCTAGATTCAAGCGGTATCTGGCTTAAATTTTCATGAAATATCTTGCATCTCCAATGTTTCTTTTTATCTGTGTTCCACTTAAACTTACGGCTTTGTTTCTTGTAAGGAGTGTATCGAAAAGTAGTTATAAACTTTCAAATAATAAAATAGGCATGAAAACATGGTTAAAATTATCATACTATTTCAGTTTATTATAGCTTAACATGTTTACAAAAGATCCAAACGGAAAAACTAGTCATCATGTTCATTTCTGTAGAATGCCCGTACCTTTGATTTGACACCTGCCATCAAATTCTGCACAGTGACCTTTGTGCACTATCCTGATGCCGCTGCCCAATTTTTCTTAAAATCGGTCATGTTTTGGGACACTGTACCATCCTTCTTAAATATACGCTTGACTATTGCCCAATAGCGTTCGATCGGTCGCAACTGGGGACAGTTTGGTGGGTTGATGTCTTTTTCTACGAACTTGATGTTATTCTCCGTCAGCCACTGTAGAGTGGATTTGGCGTAATGTGCCGATGCCAAATCTGGCCAGAAGAGAGGAGGGACTGGTGCTTTCTATACAATGGTAGCAACCTGTTCTTCAAACATTCCTTTTGATAAATCTCAGCATTTATAGTTCCTTTTGTATAGAAAATTGAAGAACGCAAGCCACATGTGCAAATAGCTTGCCAAATGAGCACCTTCTGACCGAATTTCTCCATCGCAACAGTCGTATCTGCGGTTGGCACACGTTCCTCAACAGATTTAGTATAAAACTGCGGCCCCGGTAGCGTTCTTGAATCTTCTTTAACGTATGTTTCGTCATCCATCAAAATGCACTGGTCGACATTGTCCAAAATGCAGCTGTACAGCTTTCGAGCCCTGGTTTTGCACGAGACTTTGTTCCGGAGTTTGTTTGGGAACTTTCTGCTTTTTGTACGTCTTCAAGTCATTCCTGCGCTTGATTCGTTGATTCATTCCGATGCTGGTCCTGAACTTCTTGGCTAGATCGCGAGTAGAGGCAGATTTGTTCCGTTGAATATAATCCACAACTTTTTGGTCCAAATCGGGGTTGCTGGAGCCGGGTTTCCGGCCACTTCTTGGTAAATCCTTGAGGGAGCACTCCTTACCAAACTTTTCGATGATGCGTTTTACACTTGCCGGGTGAACATTTACTCTTTTCGCAATCTGGTTGTAAGTAACACCTTTTCGGTGCACCAAGTGTGCAGAATTTTCTTTTAGTCTCAAATTCAATTCGCGACATTTTGAATACAACTTTATCAACGGAAATGAATGAACCGAATAATCATTTTTGACATGTAAACAAAGCAAATGGCGCTTACACGCTAAAAATATATACAGTAGTTTATGCGTAATAACGCATCGAATGTTTATAACTACTTTTCGATACACTCCTTATACAGTTCCGCATAGGTATTTCTTATTTCATATCATTTTACAGCTTATTCGAACCCTCAAACAAAACAAAGTGGTGAGAAGTCAAGATTGTAGATTGCTCTTTCAAAAGCCAAATGATAAAAGCAGAGATCGAAATTCTCACTCAACTGAGTAAAAACCATGCTCTCTCTCTCAAGCAGGCTGTCGATGCGTAGCGATCCGTTCACATTTTCATCTCTCCTTTTTAGCCGATCATTCATTTCCTCTCTTTTGCATTTGCGAAAATATCTCTCTCCAAAATTCAACGAAAATATTTACTCACGTCACATTTTTCACTGAAAACATGCTACCTAGATTGTTTACGAGGAGCAAAAAACGAGGAGTCACAACATTAAGAAAAAATAGGATTTTTATCGAATTATAATGTCAGAACAAAACAAGCATGAGGACTTTTGCATTTTCAGGTGTCAAAAAGTAAGTGAAAAACTATTATCGGCATCTAGGATTCATTGAAAAAAAAAAAAGGAATTATAAGCTACTCATGTTCTCCGAAAAGTAGGCGAAAATTTTGGTCCCTGGATAAAGAATTTCACTTAATATGCGATGCATCGTGGGTGTCAGCACGGAACGGAAGTATTTATGCCTTAAATGACAAATAACGATGAATTTTGAGTTCTCGAAGTCGCGACATCTTGCGGTTGAAGTCACACACTTTTCACGGAAAATAATTTTATCTGCTCCAAGCTCAGACAATTTTTTTGGTTATGCTAGTTTAAAGTAGCCAGGTACTTACACGAAGGTTTCTCCTTGTGGAATGAATAAACAAATTCTAAATAAATAGATATTTTTTATGATTTGATCTCAAATAGACTTCTCTGACGTTTCAATAGTATGAGTAAGAAATGGGATGTGTATGTCCATTGATAGCCTCACACTTAAACATTTGGAGGAGTCAATATCTAGACGTTTATACTGTTTGACGTAGAACTACGTCTTTGTTCACTATAGTGGGGTGCAATTTAAAAAAATCTATTGCGACCGTCACGAAAAACGGTCAGGTTTTAATCGTTAATATCTCAGTAGTTTCTCAACATATTTTCTAAATATTTGCACTAATCGATTGACAATATTTCTACGCGTCGATTTCAATAATTAACTATTGACTTTTTACTTTGAACTATTTAAAATAACGTAAATATAAGGTGATGTCCTACGATGCCGACATTTCAGCGTAAATAAACTAAATGCACAGTATTCTCCTATCACAGACTTCAAATTTAAGTAAGAAACGTCTCCACGACAGGATATGATATTTAAGGGAAAAACGTTAGCTTTTTGCTTCATTCAGTTCGAACATGCGACGCAATGATCGCATTGTCCATGGTTGGTAAATGACTGAACAATGCGTACCACTGGTACTTCACGTACCTGTAGGTTCAAAATAGACCCATTTAATGGTCCTTAGCCTCTTGTTCAGTAACTACTATCCCTACCTCCCCGTGGTGCCAGCTGGGCTACAATCAACCTTAGGGAAGATCGGATAACCAACCCCGGTGGGAACTTTGGTCGTAGACTGAGAAGGATGGAGGAGCGGGCTCACAACAGCGTCTGCCCCCATGTTAGGGGCGTCTGATTGACATCCGAGTGCCAGGAAAGGACTCTAAGCTCAACTGTGCACTATGGCCATCCGGAAAGTAAGGGGTTGGGGTCCGGCCCTGCGAGCCAGCCGTAAAAAAGAATTGCAACGGAAAATCAGCAACAGAATAATACGAACCGAGACCAACGGCAACGACCCCAGCAAAACAAAAAGGACTTACGATTGGAAACTTGGTACGTGGAACTGCGGATCTCTCAACTTTATTGGGAGTACCCGCATACTCGCCGACCTACTGGAGGACCGCGGGTTCGGCATCGTAGCGCTGCAGGAGGTGTGTTGGACCGAATCCATGGTGCGAACGTTTAGAGGTAATCATACTATCTACCAGAGCTGCGCCAACACACGTGAGCTGGGAACAGCTTTTATTGTGATGGGCGATACGCAGAGACGCGGGTTCGGTTGGTGGCCGATCGACGGAAGAATGTGCAGGTTTAGGGTCAAGAGCCGATTCTTCAAACTTCAACGTGCACAGCTCTCACTTCGGAAGCACTGATGATGACAAGGACGCATTCTTTGCGCAGCTCGAGCGTGAGTACGACCGCTGCGCAAGCCATGACGTCAAGATCATTATAGGAGACTTAAACGCACAGGTAGGCCAGGAGGAGGAACTCAGACCGACGATTGGAAAGTTCAGCGCCCACCAGCTGACGAACGAAAACGGCCTACGACTCATAGATTTTGCCGCCTCCTAGAACATGGCCATTCGTAGCACCTTTTTCCAACACAGCCTCCTTGGTAGACGGAATCGCAAATCGACCACGTTCTGATGGACGGACGGCACCTCTGCAACATTATCGACGTCAGGCCCTATCGTGGAGCTAACATCGACTCCGACCACTACCTTGGGATGGTCAAACTGCGCCCAAAACTTTCCGTCATCAACAATGTATGGCACCGGCGACCACCTCGGTATAACCTAGAGCGACTGAAGCAACCGGATGTCACCTCAGAATACGCACAGAATCTTGAGACAGCGTTGCCAGATGAGCGCGAGCTCGATGTGGCCCCTCTGGAGGACTGCTGGAGTACAGTAGAAGCAGCCATCAACGACGCAGCCGAGAGTATCATCGGGCTCGTGGAACGGAGTCGACGGAACGAATGGTTCGACGAGGAGTGCAGAGCGATTCTGAAGAGAAGAATGCAGCGCGGGCGGTAATGTCGTGCAAGACCCAGCAGAACGTGGAACGTTATCAGCGAAACAGCAGACCTGCATCGTTGGAAGAAAACGCCACCTGGAAGATCGGAGTCGAAGAAACGGAACTGCTGTGCCGTTCAAAAACACGAAGTCAATGCATCCCGCAACGGCTTCGTGCCGTGAGCCGAAATCTGCAGGGATAAAGATGGAGCCTCCTGACGACGGACGTGAGGTGATCGAAAGGTGGAAGCAGCTCTTCGATGAGCACCTGAATGGCGTGGAGAATGTAGGCATGGGAGACCAAGGCAACGGAGGAAACGACTACGTCTGCACGACGAGGAGGTGGAATGATCCAACTCCCCTCTGAGGAAGTTAAGATGCAATCCACCAGCTCAAAACCAACAAAGCAGCTGGTAAAGATGGTATAGCAGCTGAACTCATCAAGAAGGTCCCAGAAAAGTTGGCCATCTGCTTGCAACGGATGATAGCCAGGATCTGGGAAACCGAAGCTATCGGAGGAGTGGAAGAAAGGGGTTATCTTCCTTATACATAAAAAGGCGATCATTTGGAATGTAAGAACTTCAGAGCGATCACAATTCTGAATGTCGCCTATAAAGTGCTATCCCAGATCATATTCCGTCGTCTGTCACCTAAAACAAAAGAGTTCGTGGGAAGTTATCAAGCCGGCTTCATTGACGGCCGATCGACAACGGACCAGATCTTCACCGTAACGCAAATCCTCCAGAAATGCCGTGAATACCAGGTCCCATCACCTGTTCATCGAAACCAGAAGAAAGCACTGAAAACTTTGACAAATTTTCCCGATCGACCTATTGCCGTGGCAATGGGTCATAAAAACCGACAGACGGTGACACCCACTCCCGAGACCTTTCAGCAACCGGGCAGCTCAAAGCGGCTGCGCCATAATGACGCTGGTCCAGTAGGTCCTAACGCTCAACTACAGGTACAGGAGGTGCCAAAGAAGGTAAAAATCCCCCCGCTCTTCACCACGTTAAAGGACATTGCTGCACTCAGGAACGAGCTTGCAGCTATCCAAATTCATTCGCTGTACAAGTTTTGCATTAAGGACACACAAAATATGTGCTCGACGGAGGCTGACTACCGGGCTGTTGGTTCTTACCTAGTCGCTAAGCAACACGAGTTCTGCACTCACGATGCACCAGGAAGCAGGCTACTCAAGGTGATTATACATGTCCTTCCGGAACTCGATCCGGAGGCAATCTTCGCCGAGCTTCAAGCGGTGGCACTGAAGCCTCAGAAGGTGTTTCCCATAAGACGCCAGCAACAGGGAGACCAACTATATCTGGTCCACCTTGAGAAGGGTTCCATCACGGGGCGGGCCTGATGAAAACGCGGGCCATATTCAACATCATCATCGAGTGGGACCGGTATCGCTCTAAGCAGCATGCCGTGACGCAGTGTGGCAACTGCCTTGCGTTTGGTCGCGGAACTCGAAACTGTCATATGTAACCGCGGTGTGGCAAGTGTGCTGGAGCACATGCCCATAAGGATTGTACCCCGATAGACGAAGGTGCCCCACTGAAGTGAGCCAACTGTGGCGCAAATCATGAGAGCAGCAATCGAGCCTGCCCCAAACGTTCCGAAATTTAAGCAATCCGCAATCAGGCATCCAACACGTTCCGGCTTGGTCTACGCTGTCCCCCACCTTGGATGAACGAGGACCAAGTGCCAAACCTACCGCCGATCCCATTAAATCACCGCCATGCAAACCGCCCGTCAGATTCCGTTCAGCATCGTTTTGCGGCAGCCGCCGCCGCCCCCAACCCAGCTTCTCCTCCAGGCTGGGGCAATCCGAGTTGCAGTACCTCCACGCAACCACCGGCCGATGGACAGCTCTACGACTCGGAGCAAATGGTGGAGTTCGTGCAAGAGCTCTATCGCCAACTACGTTCCTGCCGCTCGAAGGAGGAACAGCTCAAAGCCGCCACATCCGTGACGATGAACTTCATCTTCAAACATGAACCATAATCACACCATCAGCATCCTAAATTGGAATGCTTGTTTCCATACGGAACAAAACAATCGAGATCGGTGACTTCCTTCACAAGAAGGCCATCGACATCGCCGTCGTCACCGAGACATATCTCAAGCCGGAACTCACCGTCTCCATCCCAGGATACTGGATTGTGCGTCTTGATCGTAGCGGCTCTAGTGAATGAGGTGTTGCGATCGCCCCGCGCTACAACATCATCTGCCATCTGCTTTCGAGTTTTCAGCTGCAGTCTATCGAACCCATCGGAGTTGAGGTCGAATCTGCTGTCGGCCTTATCACCATCATCGCGGCCTATTGTCCCAAGCAAACCAGCACCACCAACGGAACAACAACGGCCTTACGAAACGACATCCGTAAGCTGACTCGGAGACAGGGACAGTTCATCATCGCCGGCGACTTGAATTCGAAACACGAAACGGGAACACCCGGGTAATTGGAACTGAATAATTTTGCAGGAAGACCTGGAAGAGCAGATCTGAGGCCCATTCGACAATCGACATCTTTCTCACCAACATGGGGCTCAACATCGCCCAGCCGATCGTACACCAGGAGCTCAGCTCGGACCACTATCCGGTGGTGGCCGAAGTTGGCTCCTCGGTCAACCGGCATCAAATCACCAGACGGAACTACCATCGCGCCAGTTGGGAGAGGTTCCGACAACACGTTGACAACAACATCGAGATAAACCGTGTATGACGTGCTCACACGTTTCAGGGGGCAAAAGAGCGTGGAGCGAGTGCCTCGAGGTAAGCGTTGTAGTGGAACATCTGACCACAAGCTGAATCAGAAGGTGTTGAGAACCATCACAGCAAACCCTGGACTATCAGATAATGAAATCGCACAAAAATACGCAGCTGCTCACAGTACCGTTCGAAGAATGCGTTTGCGAGCAGGATATCGTTCTTATCGAGCCAGTAAGCAACCGAACAGAACGTGGAAGTAAAGTTTCTTCACCAAAACTCGAGCTCGGAAATTGTACCAGCAGGTTTTGACGAAGTACAAAGGATGCCTGCTCATCGACGATGAAACAAACGTCAAAATGGATTTCGAACAGCTTCCTGGCCAAAAATTCGACAAAGCGACGGCACGAGGAGATATTTCTGTGAAGTTTAAGTTTGCTTTTATGGACAAATTTGCCAAACAAAAAAAAACGATGATTTGGCAAGGGATATGAAGCTGCGGAGCAAAGACCAAAGTGTTCGTGGCGAATAAGACGATGGACTCAAAGCTGTACATGAAGAAATGCCTCAAAAACCGGGTACTACCTTTCATTAAAGCCCATAAAGGTCCCGTGAAGTTTCGGCCAGATTTGGTGAGTTACCACTACAGTCGGGAAGTCATTAAGTGGTACCGCGATAATAACGTAGATTTCATCGATAAAAACATAAATCCACCCAACTGCCCGCAGTTCCAGTCCATCGAGAGATTTTGGGCAATAATGAAGCGGAAGCTTAAGGGCGCTGTTGATCCAAGTGGTTGCAAACCAGTTCGCGCGTGTGGTATTCGCAATTTTTTTTTTTTTTCACCCGTAATACCCTACAATTTCGTCGTGAAGTGTTCCTCGGAGTGTGGTGCCAGTGTTGAGCATCGAAAATCTCACTCAAATGTGGGCCCAGGTAGTGAAAATGAAAAAAAATGTCCTCAATCGAATAAAATTTTCTTCATCCGTTCCCGTCGTCATGGTTGTCATGCCAGCAGAATCAACTACGCAAGAAGAGCTGGTGTCGTTGTAGTGGTAGTGTAATGAACGTTACTTGTGTTGCTAGCTTGCGGTTGGATCGGAGCCAATTTGGATGGAATGTATTCGATAGCTCTGAACTTGATAGTTTTAAAACGAAGAGTCTTTATGGAAAAAAATACGACACACATAGAGATACATTGTTCTGATCGCAGTAAAAAAGATTTTGTCAGCCATATTTTCCATATGTATCTGTTAATCTGTACTTAAAAAGAAATAAGATTCTACCTAATGTGAAAAAACCTATAAACCTGTAATTTGCTCACATTTCTCCAATTGGATACGGGATCAAACATTCAGCTAAGTATAGTGTTTTTAATATTATTGCTCCATTCAAACATACATTAGCACAAAGAAATATTGGCAAACATGAACGGATCATGAGCGGAGGCGCTGTTTACACGGAGAAATCCAGACGTGTGGCGTTTGCGTGTTTTTCTTGCTGTCTCTTTCTTTTCTACTACTCTGGGTTTTTTGCATTCGTTCGTTTTTGCTGTTCGATCTGTATGTATTCTCATTGCAGTTCGGAACCGGAAAAAGTCACTCACGCAGATCTTTGTAACTGATTTTCCATATGGTGGCAGGGTGTTGCATCTGGGGCGCTGTGTAGCACCTCAGATGCACTGCACGGCGCGCTTGATGCGCTACAGTGCAAACGTACGAAACAAGATTGGAATCGACTGGCGCTAGTGGGATTTTCCAGTTTTCGGCTTATTGCGTCGGAGAGAGTGATTTGTGTCGGAAAGGGAGAGAGGCATATGAAACAGTTTCTTCCCGAAGAAAGGTTTACCCTAAATTTAATAACTACTCTCAATCATTCCCTATTTAATGCCCCTTCTCTTGTTAATTTGTCATGTTCATGTTAACGTATTCTTGTATCCCATTGAAATAAACCACCCACACTTGTGAGTGGCCCCAACAGCATCCCTACTGTTGGTTTAAATCGGTCCTCAAACTCGGTGTTTCAAAATACTTTTGTATTCTGCTGGAAATAAACCACCACACTTGTGAGTGGCCCCAACAGCATCCCTACTGTTGGTTTAAATCGGTGCCAAAATTTGAATAGCATTAATGTGCATCTCTGTACAGAGAATAAATCGGGAACATAGTTATATATCTTATTCGCTGCCGACGTCAGTTGAATTCAGCACACCGTTAATCAAAACGGATCCGGCTGCCAACCCAACCATTTTATCCAACATCCCAGTGATTTCTCGTGGAAGTGCAGAGGTGTTCTCGGCTTCCAACAAAGCGAGTATCATGTCAACATATTCCTACCCATTCCTATTTGACCTGCATTCGGACGAGGCCGGCGCCGATATTGCCTTAGTTTAAAATCACCAGTTTTTACACATTGAGGATGTATGCTAGTCCCAAGCATCATCCTTTGGTTCTTTGTGTAATAAGAGCTGATCTGGCAATAACGGAGTAGCAACCTCGGGCGGTCAATCATGCTCATGCTCATGCTCATTCTCCTAACTGCATTTCTCCTTTGTCCAATGCTCAGAGTTTCGTAGTAACGTTTAATCACACATTTCTGATGTCCCGATGAAGGAGAGAGTTGAGGATTTTACAGATGCTTGGGCATAATCAGTTCGTGACGTTGCTGTTTGGGTGACGCCATTTTTTCCAATTTTCAAAAAACTGACAGATATAAAAATACAACAACCAAAAAACTACTTCCACCTAAATTTTCAAAAGAAAATTCCCAATGATTTTGTTTTACATTTTCTTTGATGCAGTTTGGTGTGGGGCACCCTTCAGTACAAGGTTAACAATACACATTGAACAAATTTCAGCCAAAATTTTAATAGGACATAAAAAAACGGTTTGTCAATTCGGTCAACCTTCGGTCGTTTATCTTTGGAAAATTTGCCATATCCCCTCTTGTGATTCAATCCTTTGTCTTTCAACCACCACCATCAACAAGATGCCTTCCAAATCGTCAGAGCTCCACCCAAGCGAAAAATGTTGGGCCATCGTCAAGAAGAACCCATCAAACTACTCGATTACAGTTTTTGGCGTAATGGCGTTCAATGAGGTTGCGGTGGAGAATCCGATGGTAGGAGTAAAAACAATCAATACGCATTCTTCCTGTTCGACAAAGTTTTTATTGTTACACCCTTTCAAATGGTTATTGCGCCTTTTGAATGGTTTATTATCAACAAACAACAACGAAATAATCAGGATTAGGAAGAATTAAATCAGCTACTTCGAAAAAATCGTCAGGTATTGCCCACCGCCAAATCTTTTCACCGCTCCTCCGTGTGGGCCTCAGAGCTACCAAGAGCAAACTTGATAATGACCCCTTGTGCGTCCATCCATCCTCGCAGCCACAATCACTGAATTACATGATCCATCCGTAAAACACCGCACTCCCCTTTAAAAGGCCAACTCGTAAATGAATTCCCCGAGATCCAATGACATCCAATGGTGTAACTAAATCTTCCCGGGGTATCATCGTCCATCCGACTGATTCATACATCCGAATGGGTTCGTTAGTTACCGTGTGCGGTGGCTTGGGTTCTCTCCTGGTCTGTCTGACAATCGGAAATAATCGCTGGCAGTAATTTGCAACATTTTTCACCGTCGCCATGGTCTAGGAACCGTCGGCCAAGCTCAAACAGATCACCTGCGAGGGCTCATTCGCGGCCATTCCTTGTGTATGTGCATTCCAGATCTACTGTTGTTGGCTCAGCCGTATCGAATTGAAATTTATAGGTTCGAATGGACCTCTCCCGTAGGATGGTGATCCACTTGGCTGACGGTGGGATGCAATCGGGATTTTAAGTCCCTTGCATCGAGACGATAGCTACCTGATATTCAAAATCCGTTCCACTCTGACGACGCCGACCTAGAAACTGCACTTCCTGCTGACGTACTGCAGTCTAGAACAAAGATATCGCGTTTAGTCCCCACCTGCCTTTCGATAGCTAGTCAGTGTTTGTGCAGATTGGGTGCTACCACTTCTGCCTTCAGGGGCAACATAATTCCAGGGACCGGAAGTGAACATCGACAACGACAACGACGGTGGGATTTGCATCTTTGGTTCCGATGGCTGACCGCTCGGCCGGTACGGAGTGAACTTCCGCCCGCAGTATATCCCGGGAGGGCGCTGAGAAGGCAAACGGAAGAGGATTAGTCAAACTCCAGCGATTCGTAACGTTGCCGAGGGTCTGTTTATTGTGATAATTTTGGGAAATTCCTATTTTCAAAGCTAAAAATCGCACCTCAAACGTTAGGATAGGCAAGAGTTCACCGCACTTTCCCTTCCCGAACGACTCCGAAAAGGACGGGTCCCGAACGTAACGATAATACCACATTGTTGTCGGGTGGAATTTTGCAATAAATCTAAATAAATGAAGTGAGCACTGGAACTAAATGATAAATAACAATGGTACCATGTTGCGCCATCCTCGTCGTTGCAAAGCGTCCTCTTCTACTAGGGTTGAAAGCATGCTCGGATGGAGGGGGAGGGTGCAGGGGTCGGAAAGTGATACCCGACACGACCCCGGACGTTATATTACACTATCGACGACGAACGACGAGACGACTGCGTTATTTTCCTGATTCCAGTCTGGCACAGTTGCAGCAGCAGCAGCGTCATCAGCTAGTATTTGACTTGGTTACGGAAGGGATGGCAGATGGGAGGGATGGAAGGCAGGGAGGGAGCACTTTTCAGCGATGTCGCACACGCGTTTATTAACAGCTCGTATATTTTTTTCCCTCTCCCTGGTTGAAGTTCGTCTGGTGCCAGTAACTTTATCCCGTTAGTGATACAATGTCCCATACCTATGATTCGTTCAGCCAAAGAGAGTAGTGTTGTGGTACCAGTTCAGGAGTTCCGGGGTGGGAGAATGTTCCGATAAACGAGGAAAAATGGCAGGAAGACGTGGTTGAGGGGGTAAATAAAAAATTGCACATTCATTAGAATTTTCTCCCGTATTTTTCGGGGGATTAGACGATACGGGATGGTAGGGTTGTTCACGAAAAAGGTTTCAAGAGATTGTTTGGTTTGAGAACTCGGGTTTCTCAATTCTTTTAGCACTGATATTTATCAATGAAATATAGTTTCCATGGTAATTGTCAACGTCGTGAATGCTCCCGACTTTGTGAATGGGAATATTTGCAGCTTTCTTCCACAGGCTAGGGAAAGCTGCTTCTACCATGGATCGATTGAGGATTACCCTGGCCGGTACTGAAAGTTTTTCAGCTAAGTTCTTGGTGAAGAATGGAGTAAGACGATCTGACCCAGCTCCTTCAGAGCCGATTATAGAATGAAGTTTACAGATCACATCCGTTGGAGTC
>JASCZW010008911.1:0-46391 GCA_034211315.2 Aedes japonicus
GATTATTTCGAATACAGACCTTACTCCATTTTTTATAATAATCACTTATCCGATAAATCACTTCGACTCATCTAAAAAAGGCTGTTTTCAGTGGTTTGGAAATCGATGGTTCAAATTTAACCTTCCTAAGACATTGAGGTCAATTCTAACCCATGGCGCAACGTAATTGTATGCTATCTTTTTTATTTTTTAAACCTTTCGGGCTGATATTTTCCGACTTTCAATATATTACGGAATTCTTCATTTTGCATATTTTTTAAAAACAATTGAATGATGCACAAAAAAAGTGACAAATAAGACATTACCTAGGTAACCAATAACATTAACATATGCAGTCAGAATCAAATCTTAATCTGCATTTCAGATGCTACAAGCATTTATTAGCATTATACTAGCATTATATCAGCATCTTAAATGTTATGTGGCTTTCAAATGCTATTTCAATGCTTGTAGCCTGTAATAAAAGCATTTCGAATGCAAAAAAGCATTAATGAAGCATTATCCGCCGCACTGCAGTAAAGAAGCTGTATATTGGGCTAGAAGCAGCATATATGTTGCATTTAAGATGACTTAATTGCTTGATAGGCTACCGTAAAGACGCTTTGGAATTGCTTATTGGTTACCTGGGTAGGGTCAATATTGACCTGGATTACAACCGTTCGTAGGAATTTCGAAACTTTAACTCATTTCATGGACTTAGCTCGATTCAAGCAAATCTGGACGCTCGGTTTAATACACCACCGCGTCTCTGGTGGTTGGACTTATCCAATAGATAAATCGCCTAGCTCAAACCTTTGGCAAGGTACACTTAAGTGGCGGAACCCTCATCGTTGATGTTTAATGACGTAGAAATTGGTGAAAAGTTTTTCTCGATTTATCGACGCATCTCGAAGTTACGGATCATGGAACAAGAAAAGAAAAATTAATTGTGCACAAACATGTCTGCCTCAAAAATAGCAAAAGTGTATTAATTCCCCAAGTCAACGACGTTGTGTCTTGTAACCGAAACGTTACAAGGATACTCTGAGTATGGACAGAGCACAGCGCATCTATGCTAAAGTGGCTTTAGGGTACTAGGAGCTGAGGAGAAGGGTGTTGAGATACGTGAAAGGCAACCCAGGTGCCTCCATACGTGATTTGGCAATGAAATACTGCTCCGTCGTCTCTACCGTGGCGTAACGTCAGCACCAAGAGAAGGATATAAGTCTTTTTGATGCCAATAAACATCCGAATCTGATCCCTGAAACAGAGGTTCGTGGCCGAAAATGCGAGCTGATCTACTAATGGCCGAGTTTGATACAGTTGGAGTGGCTGAATTTTGGCTGGTGACAAGTTTACTCAGGTGGTGTCTGAAATGGAGTTACCAACAACATCCTCGGACTAAAATTTTACCCAGCAAATGACTCTTGGGGATGTCCCTTCTAGTTATACACTTGTGTTTGACATGATGTGTTTGCTCGGAAATAATCGATCTGGCAAGGAGATCTGCAGTCGCGGTCCCAAAACCCAGGTTGTTCAGACACGATCGCTACACAATGAACAGTGCGAGGTGTGCAGAAGAGTTAGTATCTGCCATTGAGCGGCCTTCTTACCCTTCTCTTCGACACGATACGCGTACCGATCTACAATGTTTGGCAGGCTTCTTCGACATCTAAGGCGGTACTAGTAACTGGAGTCTGCCAGTCAGTGCTATTTCGATCGCGAGAGAGATCAATGCACGTGCCGAACTGCCCTGTATCTGTCGAGACGGCAGCGTAGTTGGGCAATTGGCAAGATACGAATTCTTCGAGGATGCGGTTCTGAAGTTGGCATATGCACTAAACGCTCCGACCTCTGGGTTGTTGGATTATCCCAAATGCCCCTAAATGTTCGTTGGGTGGATAAGTCTCGCTCGTTACAAGTGTCACCAGCGACTGTTGCAGAATCATGATGGCATCGATGCTGGTAAAGTGCGACAGTTCATTCGAAGGCAGCGAAAATGTTATAACTTGTGATATATCTGTTCTGAAAGCTGTTTGAATACCACTTTGTATGACCGTTTGATCAACCGTGTGCGTACGTTTGATTCTTGGGTTATGATCACTTGAATGTGTCAAATTTTTCTTTAAATCGGTCTTTAAAAGCCAAGTCAAAGAAGAAAAAAACTGGTTCGCTAAGATTGTCCTCAGAATCTACAAAACAGGCTGGATTTAGCTGTGTTAACAGAAATATATATAAAACATGTCAGACTCATCGTAGAGAATTGGCGTCTTTAGCAAAGTTTGTCAGTGCGTAACGAATCCTCTTCTGATATTATGATATTAGTTCAAATTGCGCTTCAGAGATGGCGCTGCTGTCTATCTTTGTCAAATGAAGCCCTAGAGAGTTGCCATCATCGGCAAAGTTGTTAGAAATAGAGAATGTAGGAATTTGACAATATCAGATTACAAATTGGAAATAACCTTCTTATCAACATGCAACCTAGGAGTGCCTAGCAATTTCCGCTAGAACCAAAGATGGAAGAAAGTATTGGTAGGTCCGATAGCTTTCATGATGTGAAATTGAATAGAAGTTATTTGCAATTTAGCGTAGGGCTTTGTTTTGAAGCAAAAACACACGCTCTTGCCACATTTTCAAGGCAGGAACGGATCCGCCATGTTTCTCTCGTCGTCATTTTCTTTAACATCCTTAGAAGGAAACCCATGGGGATGTGTGGCAAAAATGTGTGTGTTTGCATCGAATTACTGCTTAAAAAGCTCTACGCTCAATTTCAAACTATTTCAATTCAATTTCACAGCCTGTCAAAGCTATCCGGACTAACAATACCTTCTCTTCACTGAGCAAACAAATCAAGAGGAATTCATTCGAATATCATATGGAAATTTGCCACATGACATTGTTGCAAATTTCTTACGATTCTCTAATGGAAAGAAGTTCATAGAAGGATGATCCTATGAAAATTTCCTCGCAAGAAAAAAAAGTTGCGGACTGCAAACTTTTTTGCTGGCACTCCTTCACGTAGATTTGACCATTCATTGTGTCTGTCGTAATAAATGGACGAGATATTTTTCCACATTCGCAAATGGCCTGCCACACCATTGTCTTCTTGTCGAATTTTTCGGTGTAAATGGTATTCACTGTGCATACAAACTTCGATTATTGACAAAAAGAGCTGTTTTAGGGTTTTCCATGTTCAAGCAAAACGACCGATTTCTTCAATCCAGGACCTGCGCATGCGTACAGCTGCAAACCGTTCCGAATTCCTCAGATTCGAAACACTCTGCAGCCAGCTGCCCCGAAACGGATAGCTCACGTAGTTCCCGAAAATTACAATCCCGAACTCCCCACCGTGCGCAGATGAACCACTCGAAACGATCTGGCGCTCATCCATCAGCCAACTGGAGCTGACTGGCCCCAATTACCCTCCATGCTGACGACCAATTATTCCAACACCAACACGCGCTTTGAACTGGAGCCGACCACCGGGGCACTTCTGGTGGCACTAAACAAGTACCGATCGGTTCTGTTTCTCAACGACATCACGACGACAACGACGACGGGAGCCACGACAAACTAGTTCAGTAGAAAAGCCAATCCGATAACCGTGTCCAACGTGGTAATGAACATTGGGCAATTGAAGCTCGGCATTCGACTGGAAATAAGAGCCAGCAAATGGGGAGCTTCTTCTCCGGTGGTCCCTTCGATCGGTGTGGGTCGATATTTCCGGTCCGAATCCGTTGTGCGCGATAGGGAATCTGCCCTGTGGCCAGCGAAACACCGCCAACTACAATTACGAGGCTGAAAGTTATGGTTATGGATTGAATTCACGCAAAACGCAAACGGATTTGAAGCTTGCCCCGAATCAGTTAGCATTCCGGATCCGGCGTGGGGCGTATGCTCTGATAATTAATTACTAGCACCCGAAGGGCGCAAAAGGGTCCAATCTTTCGCCAGCAATACTACCGAGGGAGGTCTGGTTTCGGCGATGACATGTATCATTTGCACCCGCTTGCTAACCGAGTTCCAATTCGACCACCACCGAGTCCAGTTGCGTTGTTGGTAGTCCAGGGTGATGATTCGTCCGTATCCGCCCTCTTTGCTGCTTCGATGTAGCAAATGTGTTTCCCCGCTGGGTGGCCACGGTGGCGTAAATGGTTATCATTGCTGTTTGATCAGTTTCTTCGATTCTCCCCCGTCGTCATGATCGTCATCATCATCGTCGTCTTCGGTTCGTTCACTTGCTGGAAAAGCGCCAAAGCAGAGGGAAAATTATCGAAGAAACTCAAAATATATGCCTTCCGGCTTCCTGTATTTATTCGCCGGATAAGTTGCCCCACAAAGTCCGGACGCCTTCTGGTCGGTGCTACCTAAATAACCGAGTCCCCCAGCACCAACGAGACCAACTTGGCGATAACATGATTTCAGCTTGTTTTATGTTCGATGGGCTTTTTTCTCTCCGCTGCTTGTTGCAAAAAGGGAGGGTCGGCTGAAGCTGCTGCCGCACTGCAGAAGGATCATTTCAGATGCGGGCAAGCTGCGTGGCTGTCTAGAAAATTTCCAACGCAGATGCTTACATATTTATAAGTTTTGGTGGTGGTTTGCGTTTTCGTCTTCGTTGCCATTTACTGCGCAAACGGTGTTCAGCCCCGAGTGGTCTAATTAATTGACTTATGGGTTCGGGAAATGATGATTTATAGGACTTTAATGTCCCGAAGGAGTTTCCGACAGCCGTCGACGAAAACGAGGCCGGTTGTTCTGGGTTTCGAGGAAACTCCCAGGAGAAATCGCGCAAACTTCGCGAAATGGTTTGCTCAGTCAGGGGCGGAATAAAAGGTACATTTTTAATTTTAACACTTGATCAGAATGCACCGATTCCTCCGGGACCACCTCGGCGAAATTGGGTTGTGACGAAGCTGGAAATTATTGCAATTGGTTATTTGGTGGTTCGAAAGTGCATCTTGTTTGCCGCGTTTTTTTTCTGATTCGGAGACGATATGGACAACGAAGAATAATGCTGGTCAAAGGCCATAGAGTAAATTTTTGTTTTTTAAGATAATCTCTCAATGTCACCTAGGACCTAATGCATTGTTTAGCTCGAAATGTTGTTGATGAAGGAACAAATAACCTCCGGTTTCTTCGATTGTCGGGGCACAAAGCGGTCCAGCGATACATTTTTTTCGAGCAATCTGTGTGCTGCCAGTCGCTTGCCCCCTTATCACGGCTTTGTTTAAACCATAAAACACTTTGTGGATCAAGATGGGCGCAATTGCCTTATCTTAAATATGCGCATTTCTCCATAAATGATTGCAAAAACTGCAATTACATTTTTTGCCACCATTTCAACTTTTAGGTGTGACACACTTGTTATAATTCAGTTAACGTAACTCATACACGACTTATTTTAGTCATAATAAAGTTGCTGCCACTTATTTCGAGCCAATTGTGTGCTGCTTGCAACAAATCCACCAAACTATCCTGAAATCCATCCGGTCGAACCTATTCGGCCACGATGAAGCGCGAACCTATACGAACCGATATATATATTTTAGCTGAAATGAGCATGATTGACCATCCGAGGTTGCTACTCCATTGTTGCCAGATCAGCTGTTATTGCACAGAGAATCAACAGATGATGCTTGGGACTAACATACATTTTCAATGTGTAAAAACTGGTGATCCCAAATTCATGCAATAACAGCGCCGGCCCCGCCTGAATGCAGGTCAAGTAAGGATAGGACAGGAATATGTTGACGTGATACTCGCTTTATTGAAAGCCGCGGAGTCCACTGCGCTTTCCCAAGAAATCACTGGGATGTTGGATAACAGGATTGGGTAGCAGCAGGGTTCGATCTAGTTGACGATAAGCTGTCAAGTGAATTATTTGAAAATTAGTACCAATTTCCGATTTGAACCAATCTAAACCAAAGGTATGATGCTTTTGGAGCTACTCACAAAGTGTGATTGTGGTTTTTTTATTGGGAAGCTAGAAGATGTTTGACCATGCTGAAAAGACGATTTGGATCCATTCAAACCAATAGTAAGGATGCTATTGGGATCACTCACAGAGTGTGACAGATGTTTTTCATTAGGAAAACAAGGCAATTAATCTCAATGGCTGTGAGCCAACTTGGATCGGTCCAAGTACACCAACACACTATGGTACGAATGGACAAATTTCGCGACAAAAATCGATAACTCAAAAACCATTAAGTTTAGACAAATGATGTCCTCGGGAGATTTAATCTTAAAAATAAGAACTATTTTTTGGTTTGATTGGTGACTAGGGTGGTTCTTTTACGTTCATAATAAAAATTTCAACTTTTTATTCTTATGATTTAGAGGATTTTTTGCTTCTACAGAATTGTAGGTATCAAACCTTCTCAGGATCAACACACTCCTATCATCTGTTCAGCTTTATCATCCATCACAGTGTGCTCAACAGATGGCGCAGGTGTGTTAGTGACGATGATTTGTAGTGCAAAATGTTCGATGTGTTATGTCTGTTTGTCTGTGATATAAATGTTAATAAATTAACGGAGATAGATTAATATAAAAATATAAACATTTTCATAAAAAAACTCGCGTTGTTACGGTCTTTGGTGATAATTGTTGATGCTGCTGATCGAAAATTATGCAGAAAAAATGCAAAACTACCAATTTTAAAACGAGTTTTTTTCCTAAAGGGGACAAAAGGGGACAAACAATTTTGCATAGATCTTGTAGATGAAAGTTTGTACTTTCAGTTCACGTACTCTGTGTTTGCAAATATTTGCAAATAAGGGAATAAGATATCTTGCAAAAACGTATTTTTTTTACACTTCAACCCCTACAACTTTTTTAATACAATAACTAGCAACTATCTTGTATCTTCAAAATGTGCGTCATTTTATACCCTAAAAGTCATCTCTGCAGAGTTTTCAAATTCAAATTGAAATAAAAAAGTTACAGCAAAAAAACTGTTTTTTTAAGTCCCACCCTAAGGAAAGTCAGAAAAACTGTTATAAAACGATACGTAGATGAGATAGAAGTTAAATTTCTTCAGCAAAGTTTCATTAAATTAAAATATCTACAATTCTGTAGAAGCAAAAAATCCTCTAAATCATAAGAATAAAAAGTTGAAATTTTTATTATGAACATAAAAGGACCACCCTAGTCACCACTCAAACCAAAAGATAGATCTTATTTTTAAAATTAAATCTTCCGAAGACATCATCTGTCTAAAGTTAATGGTTTTCGAGTTATCGATTTTTGTCGCGAAATTTGTCCATTCGTACCATAGTGCAACAGTATGGATGCTGTTGGAGCCAATCAAAAAATGGGTAAGTGGTTTATTTGTTCCAAGATCCAAGCATGGTGAACGAATAATTTGGATCACAATTAATTATGTATGTCGAAGTTCAGAATCGAAAGACTGAAAATTACCTCCAGTCCACTGTCGGACACATAGAATTCCACCACTCACGCACTGAGCACCACCGTGCGCACCGAACAAATACTTATCTCGCCCGATATATTAGCTGAAATAAATACATAAACTGAGCTGCTGGAAAAGTTTGGTTTAATTTAAAAACTAGAGCTGATTTGCCTATCAATCTTAAGTGTCGCAATAATTATCGACTCACCCGTTATGTTCCCTTGTGCTTATCGTTCAATGACCTATATTATCAACTTGAATCAGCTTGATCTATACTATCAGTGTGAAATGAAATTTGAGAAAAAAGTGAGACCGTGAATGAGTCTGTCCTATTGCAAAGAAATACTTTTGAACTCGTGTTTGATCTTAGAAGTCCATGGGGACTGGTGAGTAGCTTATCTAATGAAGATGAAATCGCAGCTTTCGACGCGGGGCTTGAACTGCTTTTTTTTTATTTGGTGATAAACGATTGATTTTAACCCTTTTCAGGATCAACACCAACATGTACGGATACAATAGAAGAGGTCCAGCGATTGGTTGGTTTGCTTCGTCTTCTTCTTTGAATTTCAAGCTTATTGCTTTCACAATTTGCTTATTGATTGCTCTCAACTTAGTGTTTTAAATGCACTTCCACAGTTATTCATTAAGAGCTTCCAATGCCAGGTACCATTTTTGCATTAAGGTCTGTATCCGCAATAATCCGGACACCTCAAAACATTAATAAAACATAAGTTTCGCATTCTATTTCCGTCGTAGCTGTTTATTTCAGATTCATGGGATGTATTTGAAAAATGCGTGAAGACATGCGTCCATTAGGGTTTGTACATACTCTTCAGAAATCGTAGAAGCCGTCTTTGTCCAAATTTGCTGGAAGTGTTTGATGTCTTTGATTCCTTGCATCTTTCCAGAAAGCTTCCGCTTCATCAGAGCCCAATATCTCTCGATTGGTTGTAGCCAGTGGTGGCACGGGGACTGGATTTCAACATTTTCTTAGTAACATTTGACACTTTTTATAATGACCAAAGCGAACACAAGGAATTAAAAAATTACTGCAATTGAAAATGTCACGACATTTTGCAAAAATAAAATCATCTCGAGCAAAAATTCACACCCAAGTACACCGAACTTTTTCCTTACCGTGAAGGCACAGTAAAATCGTATTTCTGCTTCTCGCGTTATATTTTTCGCAACAATACCATCACTGGCCATCACTGAATAATACTCTATCGTTAGCCGTTGGATTTTCGATGCGGCTTTTTGCAATAGATCACAAAACTATTCTTGTTTGTGAATCTGTACTGTTTATTCCGAAAATATCAGAATTTTCGAATTCCAAGGTGGAAGTACTGGGGTAAGTACCTGTCCAGGGATGGTTGGAAACATATTTTTAGATGGAAAACATGGCATGCGGCATTTATTTTACTTTACACTTCTTTTAACACTTCTTTATTTTGCAAATCGAGGTAACCAGAAGACATTTTGAGAATTTATGGCCATACTGGCCACTAAAATAGACCCTACGGGATCCGAGTTCCTCCATAATCAAAAGTTTGCCAAAACCTGGCTTGCGACACATCAAACTTCATAATTTTGCAAAACTTTGTCTTCGAAGGACATTCTGAGGGTGTTTGACCACACTAGCCACTTAGGAAGGTCCTACAAGATCCGAGTTCCTCTGGGAAAGTGACCATATTCAAATCTTTTCCAAAACCTAGCTTGCGACATAGGGAACGTCCATTAATTATGTCACACAAAAAGTCACTTTTTATAACCCCCCCCCCCCCTCCCCCCTTGTCACGTTTTTAGTATGGACCTTCAAATTTTTTTGTATGGATTGTCACTCTCAAGTTCCCTTTCCCCCCTTACTGCGTAACATAATGAATGGACCTTCCCATATCAAACTTTCCAGATTTTGCAAAACTGTGTCTTAGGAGGACATTCTGAAGATTCGTGCAGGTCCCGAGTCCGTGTTCGGAAAAAGTGGCCATATTTATATCATTGCCAAAACTCTGAGCCTAGCGACGCATCAAACTTCATGATTGTGGCCAGGGTCATGAAATACGTTTGCAGGATTTATAACCATTTTGCCACTTAGGAGACCCTGTTAGATCCAAGTTCCTCCGGAAAGGGCCATATTTAAATGTTTTCAAAACCTGGCTTGGGACAAATCAAACCACTCAATTGAAAAAGGTCTGCCGGGAGGACATCAGAAGGTTTGCTAATTCATACTGGCTACTGAGGAAGGCTTCTGCGGGATCCAGACTCAGCCTGGGTGGAAAAGGAAATTGATCCAAAGACAAAGTTTTGCAAATTCAAGAAGTTTGTTGTGTCACAGGCCAGGTTCTGGTAACGATTTGGATATGACCACTATTCCAGGAGGAACTCGGATCCCGCAGGACCTCCCTAAGTGGCCAAATGCATGGATCAGGACACCCTCAGGATGTCCTCTGAAGACAAAGTTTGCAAAATCACGAAGTTCGATATGTGTCGCAGGCCAGGTTCTGGCAAAAGATTTGATACAGGCACACTTTCCCGGAGGAACTCGGATCCCGCAGGACCTCCCTAAGCGGCCAGCGTACGGTCCGACACCTACAGGATGTCCTCTCCAGACAAAGCTAGTTGCAAATAACCTACGAAGTTTGATGTGTCGCAAGCCAGGGTTTGGTAACGATATTGGTTATGGCCACTTTCCCGGAGGAACTCGGAATTCTCGCAGGGCCACCTCATGTGGCTAGTATAGTGACAGTATAGTGGCCAGTATAGTTCCAAACACAAGGTTTAGCAAAATCATGAAGTTTGATGTGTCGCAAGCCAGGTTTTGATAACGATTATAATTTGGCCACTTTTTCCGAAGAACTCCGATCCCACAGGTAGGTTGTGGCTTATCATTTTGACTTATCCATATTCATTTGCCGATAGCTCTTTCTCAGAAGCTCAATTTCAAAATATAATGTATGATGAACTTATGGCGCTTGAGCAGACCTACAACTTGGTCTTACAATACATAGCTCTGAGGAATAAGAGCGTATATTCGCAGAGATCTTCGCAATGAAATTCGCGATGGAGATCACGCGATTATTATCGTGAAGATCACTGTGAATAAACGCTCTCATGTCGAAGATATAGGAGTTAGAGCAATGTACTGTTTCATAAAGTTGTAGGTCTACTCATGCACTACAAGTTCATCATACATCATATTATCAAATCGACCCTCTGAAAGGAGATATTGGCAAATGAATATGCCTGAGTCAAAAATGATAAGCCGCAACCCTGCCCACAGGGCCTCTTTTAGTGACCAGTATGGCCAGAAATCCTCAGAATGTCCTCTGAAGACCTATTTTTTTGTAAAATCACGAAGATCGATGTGTTTGCAAGCCAGGTTTTGGAAAAGATTTGAATATGGCTACTTTCCCGGAGTGAACTCGGATTCCGCAAAGCTAGTGGCCGGTATGGTCAGGAATCCTAAGAATGTAATCCGCAGACCTATTTGTACAAAATCATAAAGTTTGATATGATATATACTCGATATGCAAAATAAAGTACCCATCTAATCGTTTTTTCAATTTCTCTCATTTACTTGGTTCAAATTAAAGTCAACACACTTTTTATTATCTCATTTTTTATATTCTTTTTAAGTTTCACTTATGGAATACTGCAAAAAAAAGAAGTTTTACTTGAAGAAAAAAAATATCAATTTGTGTTGAAAAAAAAAAAACAGTGACCCACTTCATTTAGGCTACAGAAAACATAAATTAAAGTGAAATAAAAGCATTTCAATAATTGATGTGTCCTCCTTTGTCCTTCAGGACCTCTTGCAGGCGCTTCGACATACTCTCGACCAGGTTCTTTAGGTACTGTGGATCTAGCTCTTCCCAGGCGCGTTCCAAAGCTTCAAAATAGTTATTTTTATTGGTAACACATCAGTTTTGTCAACCCTGGCATCGAGAATCGCCCACAAATTCTCGATGGGATTGAGGTCCGGGCTTTGTTGAGGCCATTCCAGCGGTTTGATCCGACAAGACCGGAAGAAAGACTTGGTCTTCTTGGCAGTATGCTTCGGGTCGTTGTCCTGCTGGAATACGAACTTCTCTTCAAGGCCCGTCTGGAACTGCGAAACCTCCAGATTTTCTCGCAGGATGTTGATGTAAGAATCTGCCGTCATTATCCCGTCGATTTTCACAATGCTTCCCACTCCACCCCACGGAAAACACCCCCAGACCATCACATTTCCGTCTCCATGCTTCATTGTGCCTTGGATGTGGCGCTCCTGAAGCTCCTCTCCCGATCTGCACCAAACACGAACCCGCCGCTTTCGGTTAAACAGCTCGAATCGATTCGTCCGTCCAGAGAACCGTTTTCCAGATCTCCAGGGGCATATCAGCATGCTCCTTAGCAAACTTAAGCCGTTTGGCTTTGTTTGCCTTGCTGATAAATGGGCGCTTCCGGGCAAGTTTTCTTATTCAACCCTGCGCTACGAGACGGCGACGAACAGTTCGACCGGAAACCGATAACTGAAGGGTTTCCTGGATCTCGCGGACAGTTACCTTCGGGTTCTTCTTGACTTCGCGCATGATCTTGGTGTCCGTTCTCGCATCCGTTTTCCGCTTCCTGCCTCTGCCAGGGCGATCCACCACTGATCCAAACGTTTTAAGCTTCAGAAGAATTTTGCCAACCGCTGCCTTACTGATACTGTACTTCTTAGCGACAGCCCGGTGCAATACAAGGGAATTGCTTTCGAAAGCACTGCGTTCTACATTTTTTTCAATTGAATCAAATGCGATCACGTATACAAATGCACCAGGTTGAGCCGTTTACTTCAAAACATGTCAAAATATCAAAACATAAACAATCGAGGGGACTTCCAATGGAAACTTATCGAAAACATATCGATTTTTGAAGTGGGCACTTTATTTTGTCGCTGTTTTTTTTTCAATACAAATAGATTTTTTTTTCTTTAAATAAAACTCCTTTTTTTCAGTATTCCATAAGTGAAACTTAAAAAGAATATAAAAAATAATATAAGGAAAAAAAACTACACTGTGTTAACTTTAATTTGAACCAAGTAAATGAGAGAAATTGAAAAAACTAAGAGGTGGGCACTTTATTTTGCCTATCAGTGTATACCACAGTGAAATTTTTCATTCCTACGTGCAATATTTCAAAAGTTACAACGATTTGAAGGTATCTGGATTAATGTGGGTACAAACCTTAGTACACTCAGTAGCAAAAAAAGCCGAGCAAAATTTTGCTTCCAAATTACGCGTTGTTCAACCTTTCTGTAACTTTGTCAATTATCAATATATTCGGCTGAAATTTTGACAACACTATAAATAATGTATACACCTTATGTGACTTAAATTTTATGTAGATGAAGTTTATAAATTTGAAGTTATCATAACATATGTGAAAAAAGTCAATTGTGACATACCAATTTCAAAAATTCGTATTTCTGTGAAAAATTTAGGTAGGATATTAAAAATTTATCCATGACTTAAAACAATACAGAGATTAATGTGGACGAAACTTGAACTGTTTTCATTAAGTGGTTTGGACTACAGCTGACGACAAAGTTGACGCTCCAACATGAGTAATTCTCGCTTTCACCCGATATTTACCATGCTGAACTATCGGTGCAAAACAAAGCTGAGGCGTTGTCATCATACAAGTTTGGGCCGAATCAATGAGATGAATTCACCTCTGCTTTGACTAAAATTTTAGTCACATAAGGTGTATACATTAGTTATAGTGTTGTCAAAATTTCAGCCAAATATATTGATAATTGACAAAGTTACAGAAGGTTGAACAACGCGTATTTTGGAAGCAAAATTTTTCTCGGCTTTTTTTGCTACTTAGTGTATGATTGTGTAGCAATCATACCTTATGCCTAGGAAGTCGAGAAACTTTCCTTAAAGAAAAAATCCTAGATCAGGATTCGTATTGCTTTGTAGCCGCTGAGCTAAGGGAGGACCTCTAAGAATCCTATGCATTATCAAATAGTTAACAGCAAACACTGCGTCCCTACGTTGATCCTGCATCGCCACACCGCACCAATCTCCTACATCCTCAACCCCCATTCGGTTTTGTTTGTTTTTACAATTCCACCGGACGGCGCGAAACATGTCATCATCCGCTTTTCTGATGATATACATTTTGTTGCCAATCGCACCGTGCAAGTGCGAGGCACCAAATTAGCATATTCGATCGCCACCGACAGCGGAAAAAAAACCCCAAGCCTCAATGCACCTGAAAACAAGCGAATAAAAATCGATCCGATCGCCGCCGACAGGATCCGCCGAAATGCAATAATGAATACCTTCAAGCAAACAAGCTTCGATCCAGGTGCGACTCGTCAAAAACTGTCGATCGAGGCTTCATTAGCATCATTTATGAGTGCCGTCTTGTCGCTGGGGTGCGAATTTCCGTGCGGTTCCTCCCACTTTTTCTTGTTTGGATAACGCGCGGTGTCGCGTCCATAAATTGGCCACAGTAAGTACAACTGGCCGTAATTTCACTCCAATTGAGGGGGGGAATCTAATAAATTGTATTTTAATGAGCCTGCTGATAGTGATCGATGATAAGCGACAAGACGGCCACGTGGTGGCTGGGAGGAAAATGGCGAGAAAACATGTGTTGATGTGGGACTTTAATTTGTGTGTACAAGGAATTTACGAAAGTGTGATTAAGGTGCCACAACTGCAATTGCTTATGCTAATTTATTCACACTTTAGGCACGTCGTTAACGAAAATGAAACACTTTAGCGAACTTGTTTCGTGAAATTCGAAGAGAAAGGGGTTGCCTTTCAGTGGGCAATTAAATTGAATTAAATGATAATTGGACGAAATTCGCATCACAATTGGCAAAGAGCTCCTTTCGGGTATCTGATTCATATGACAATTTAAATTCAGGTCTTGATGATTCTAATCTTCCTTCGTTCGACGACCAGCCGGAGGCTCAAGCAAAACTGTTAATTATATCGAAATAATTGCTCTTGATCCAAAAGGCAGCAACCGTCGATTTTCGTCCGAAAAAAATGAATCCTACTCAGAAAACCCACAATTATCGGCGATTGTTCAGTGCACGGTGTGACCACCGGAGCGCAACGGCAGCGTGGAGGCCACTCACTCATAATTATCTCCCGAAAATAAAATTTAAAAAATCCCAACCAAGCCCAACAGCGAAGAATGGACCCACGCAATTGCGGCAGCTGAAAATCGAGACGAAATCGTGATCGCATGTCACTAAACTACGCACCGAGTTCGAATTCGTTTAAGGAGGTCAAACTAGCAGCTGAATGGAAATATTCCTCAGGTTTCCTCCTTGCGGTGGGATGCTCGTAATTATAGACTCCGCGGAGTGCGAGCGCGGACCATAAACCGTTCATTGGTAAATTGACAGTTTTTCGGAAAACATCTCCGGAGAGGTCTCTGGGGTTGTTGCGTGACAATTATTGAATTAGAAACTTTCCCCGAACATCTTCGTGTCGGTGCCAGTTTCGGGAGAGTGCTGATCGTTCAATTTGAACCGGATATGATCCATTTAATAACAGTTTGCGTACCTGTGTTCTGACTTCATTCATCAATGGATGAGTTTTGTTTGAATGGAACCGACTGCGCTAAACCGCGAATTACGTCAAACTGTGCCCGTCCGTTGACATGTGACAACTGGGCATCGAATGACACGATGATGGATACTCATTTGAGTGGTTCGCCGTTGCAACAAAGA
This sequence comes from Aedes japonicus, assembly GCA_034211315.2. Classification (NCBI taxonomy): domain Eukaryota; kingdom Metazoa; phylum Arthropoda; class Insecta; order Diptera; family Culicidae; genus Aedes; species Aedes japonicus. The sequence continues at coordinate 15,117 of JASCZW010008911.1, forward strand.
TTGACCTGTTATTAGACTTGGCTCGGTGATGGACAGGTGAAATTGACGGTCTGCTAGGAGAAAAATCCCATTCATAAGATTCGCTGATCCGAATCCGATGAAAGCCGAGCTGCACTTGCCGCTGACGAACGGAAGCCACGAGCTGACCGCAATTGATGACTCTATGATTAGCCAGCAGTAGTCAATGAATCCTCGTCAGCCGGTCACCTGCCCAATCCAAACGTTCAATAAATTAGCGTTATTCGAACACGGTCCGAAAATCGAAAACAAATAAAGCATCTAGACCCATAATTTGCGACTCCGCTAGAATAAAATATGGATGATAATCCAATAAAGATTTGCATAGAGGGAATGAAAGACAGAGGGAAAAGTTAGAATCAAGATTCAAATCGCTAAGCAGACCAAAGCTGTCCGATCATTGCGAAGCGCGTCGAAACGGTTCCGGACCAAAGTGCAGTTCTGTTTTGTTTAATTATATGGTGTGCGAGCCATGGTCATAATGTTCTTCGAGGGATGGCATGCAAATGTGGTGTCGACAGACAGGCCGTGGGCCAGCAGAAATCAATGGTTGATGGTTATCAGCAGCAGCAGTTGCCCCGGGCAGAAACTAAGCTGCACCGAGAACTGCAGAGTGAGGAAAATTCGTTGAATTGCTCAGACGTTTTGAACAAATATCATTATGAACGATTCAGAAATTGTTCAAAATAGTTTTATATTTTAAAAGTGTCTTTCATAAGTAGCGTAAAGTGTAAAACGATTTGAAATGGAACTCGAAACAAAGCATTGTTGTAAACCTTTTCGTGAAATCGGGAGACGGTGTTCGCCTAAGCTTAGAAATTTAACTGACAAGTTAGTTGAAAAACTTTTATCCATGCAGTGTACGGTCCATTTGGACACGTCATTAAGAATTTGTGATTCATGTCGATTATATTCGTATCGTCGTAATCCTGTCGAAAGAGTGGAGCAACCAGAAAACGGTGGACATGACGAAGCACCAACCACATCACGGAACGATTTGGAGGAAATACCATCGGCAGCTTCAATTACCTCGGCATCTTCTCAGGACAGTGACCTACCGGATTATTCCAGGATACACAACATTGAGTTATTCAATAATGGAATTGCAGGAATAAATGTGTCTCAGATATCCATTAGAGAATTTAAAAACGATAAATACCGTCGGCAAAAATTTGCCGAAATTGTAGCAGGTATTAGAAAATATCTATTCAGCTTACCACCACAAGAAGAAGTCGAAGAGTTAGCTACATTGAAAACAAAGGTTGTGGAACATGATGAAATTATTTCCAAATTGAAAGAAAAATTCATAGAACCAGATTGTTCGAGAATAGATAAAATACGTATATTAACAGTTTTGCCTTCGTGGACGATTCAGCAGATATCGAGCAAATTTGAAACAAACAAGTACCTTGCATTACAAGCAAAAGAATTGGCAGCCGAAAATGGAGTATTGGCTACCCCCAACGACAGATCGGGGAATCGTTTGAATCCGGATATAAAGAATCAAGTGATACAATTTTTTGAGATTATGTCTCTGAAAACACTAATGGTAAGCGTCAACAAATTCAAAAACGGTTATTACTTTCATCACTTAGAGAAACTTTCACTCGATTTAAAGAAGTCAGTGAACATAAAAATGGATTTAGTACTTTTGCAGCATTACGACCAAAACATTGTAAATTGCTAAATGCTTCAGGTTCTCACAACGTTTGTGTTTGCGCAATTCACAAAAATATTGATTTAATGCTTCTCAGTTTAAAAATATATTCATTCAACACTGATTGTAATCAACATTTTGAGAAGTTATTGTGTAATTCATCATCAAGATCAAAATATTGTTACCTCCGTGAATGCGAAAATTGTCCCACGGTGTCAGAATTTGAGATAAGATTTTTAAAAGAACTCGAGAAACATAACTTGTCTGAGATATCGTTCGAACAATAGATTACAACTGATAGATGTAATTTAGAAACGCTATTAAAACCTGTCGATGAATTTGTTGAATATTTTAACGAAACATTAGAAAAAACTATTAACTCATGATTATATAAAAACAAAGCAATCTAAATTTTTAAAAGATACAAAGTCTTCATTAAAAGAAGGAGAAGTAGTTATTATTTGCGATTTTGCAGAGAATCATTGATTTGTACTTCAGGATGCTGTTCAAAGTCATCATTGGAACAATGATCAGATTACAATTCATCCGTTTGTTATTTATTATATGGAGTCAGGAATGCTTAAAAATCTAAGTTTTGTTGTAATATCAGAAGTTCTAAGACATGGTACAATTGCCGTACAAGTATTAATTTCTAAATTACTAACGTATTTAAATCAACTAATGAATATAAAAGAGGCCATTTTTATTTCTGATGGGGCTGCTCCCAATACAAAAATAGAAAAAAATTTAGCCTCTGCAAGTTTAAAGAGAAATACAACATTGATTCTGAGTGGCATTTTTTCGCAACTTCACATGGTAAGGTCATGGTAAGGACATGCTCGATGCAATTGGCGGCACATTAAAACGAATGGCAACAAGAGCAAGCTTGGCCAAACAACATGAACATCCAATAACAAGTGTGAAAACTTTGTATGATTGGGCTATTAAGAGAAATCAAGAAAATTTCACAAATATATCATTTTGCTATGTTTCACAAGAAGAATATGAAGAGGGAGCTGCAGAATGGGGTGGTAGTTATCAGCAAACAAAAATGATTCCTGGTACACAGAAATATCACTCCTTCATTCCAGTTGCAGATAACAAAATCGCTGCGAAAATATTTTCAACTGACGAAATACTGAGTTGTCATAATATTTATAGGAATGTTAGGAAATAGTGTTTGTAAGAATGTTGATATAATTTTTTTTTAGATAGTAGGAAAAATAAATAAATCATGTATGAACAAAAAAAAACTCAAAATTTTTATTTGGTAATTAAGATTCGTTAATTTCGTTAATTAAGAAGATGTTCAATCTTCATGAGGTCAAAGAGATAGTTGTCGAAAATTTTATGTTCAATTTGAAAAAAATACTTTTGAAGATGGACAATCACGGCTAACTTTTAAAAAAGGGATATTTTCATGGAAAAAGCCATTTTTTCGACATTACTTTCAAATTATCTCGAAAACGGGTACATATAGAATGTTGCTAACGAAAAGTATTTTTGTTTAAAATTACTGGAAAAATCGTATTATATTATTAAAATATGGTTATTTATGCAAAAACAACAAATTGGAAAAAACTAAAATTTTTCTTACTTCAAAGAACTTTTCTATCTTAAGTTGCTTCATCGTAGATACAACTTCTATTTTTCTTTTTATGACTCAAAGCCTTTTTGAAAAAAAAATTATAAAAATCGTACGTTGGACAGATTTGCTAATTGATTTTTATGTTTAATTTTTGATTTTTTTTGAAGAAAAAAAATTTTTTTTTTACAGTGCACTTATTTTTTTTATAAAGTCAAATGAATTAACTACAACTTCCTTGCACACGCAATTTTATTACAACCAACGGTTTTCGAGTTATGATTTTTTGAAAAATACGCATGACAAAACACATACGCCCTCTTGAAAAAAATGTCTTGAGTCAAAAAATTCCCCCGCTGAAAATCCATCACCACCAATTCCGAAGACATGTGCAAAGTTTCATCCAAATCGGAGAGGGTCGTGCAAGATTTTGACTCTTTCCGGCTGATTTCATCTGGAAACGCTCTTTAGAAGGCGATTTCACACGTTATTACTAGAGGTGGGCAAAATGGCTCACTACAGTGAGTGGCTCCGAACAGCTCTGCTCATCGAAGTGAACTAATTCTCCTAAACCGTTCATTGCTAGACTAACATTTGAAAAGGGCGGAAGAACCAAAATGTAAACAAATCATATTGTATTACATTTTGGTTGACCAATTTCAGAACAACTTATTTACCTTAACAATGACATTAAAATCAATTAGACACTTCCTTAAACAAGAAAAATAATTTATGGTTTTTTTTGCGGATTACACATTGCTCTAATTATTTAGCTGTTCCGCCACTTTTTTTCACTTAGCTTCTTGGCAAAAAGTTTATTAGTTTAGGCAAACACTATTCTAATCATCATATAGGGTGGGAAATGGCTAAGGCACCCCCAGCCCTATTCCAAGCACGGGGTAAACGTTAACCTACAACGCTCATAAAGGGTGTCCACGATGAAATTGCCACACACAAAATTGATTCGCAAAATTCGAGTTTTCATCCGATTGCCATCAAATTTTCAGGGATTGAGAAATAACTATTAAACTTCATTATACCATTTTACTCGTATTTTATTTACAGTCCATACGCAAATGCCCGCACCTTGGCCTTAACCCCGGCCATAAGATTCTGCACAAGCTGTGAATCAACAGTTTTTTGCATGTAAACCCATACTTTCTTCAGTTCCTCGACTGTCTTCACTACCTTAGGTCGTTTAAGAAGGTGCTGCTTCATAATCGCCCAGTACTAGTACTAGCCCAGTAGCTTCTCGTCGCGATAGGGGCCTTTTGTACCTTGAACGTTCGAAGCCCAGCCTTAGTTTTGGCCTTCTGGACAAAACTTCGGCTTAGGTGCAGCTTCTTAGCTACATCCCGAACGGAGGCGTTCGGATTTCAGTTGAAGGCCCCAACTGCGCGGTTGTGATTTTTGGTGTTGTACGGAATACTTTCTCCTTCACTTCTGGGCTTCCGATCGGTGGTCAACCGTTCCTCGAACCGCTTAATCACTCGCGACACCGTGGAATTCGCGATTCCCAACGTTTTAGCGATGGAACGATGCGAGAGATCCTTGTTCTCGTGATGAATGCGCAAGATTTTATCACGCACGAGCTGTTCTTTCGACTCCATTTCCGCGCATTTGATCACAGGACTTTAAAACTTGCAGAATGTAAATAATGTACTATGAACTAAATCCACCAAAATTTTCATTGAATTCTACCCAACGGTTAAAAAGTTAGAGCAATTTCATAGTGTGGCAATTTCATCGTGGACACCCTTTACAGACCCATTAGTCTTTCATCAGTCCTATTGAAGACTATGGAAAAAGTGTTGAATGATTATATCAATTCAAATTACATGAACAAGCATCCACTATCTGAGTTCCAGTTTGCTTACCAGTCTGGTAAGTCAACAGTTACGACACTGCATAGCGTGGTTCCAAAGGTAGAAAAGGCTCTATCGGTAAAAGAAATAGCACTTTGTTCTTTCTTAGATATTGAAGGAGCTTTCGACAACGCTTCCTATTCATCTATGGCTCGTGCCATGAAGAAAAGGTACTTTGACGTGAACATAATTAACTGGGTTCATACCATGCTCGCAAAAAGAGAAATCACTTCAGAGCTGGAAGTTCGTCTATTACAGTACGGGCAACGAAAGGTTGTCCCCAAGGAGGAGTTCTTTCACCACTAATGTGGCCCTTAGTTGTAGACGATCTTCTAAAAAGCTTAGAGGAACAAGGTTTCGAGGTTGTAGGTTTTGCAGACGATATAGTCATTATAGTGAGGGGAAAATTTGACAACATCATTTCAGAAAGAATGCAATGGGCCCTAAAATTTACCCAGTCTTGGTGTATCAAGGTGGGCCTTAGCATTAATCCAGCAAAAGTAGTAATTGTACCTTTCACTAGGAAAAGGAAGTTTAGTCTAATAGCGTTTCAGCTAGGAGGATTAAAGATTCATCTTAGTGAACAGATTAAATACTTAGGAGTGATACTGGATGCCAAACTGAACTGGAATGCTCATCTTGAGTGTGTGATCGGTACGGCAACCAGTGCTTTCTGGATTTGCTCAAAAACATTTGGCAGAAAATGGGGTCTAAGACCAAAAATGATAATGTGGATTTACACATCCATAATACGTCCGAAGGTAACTTATGCTTCTCTCGTGTGGTGGCCAAAAAAAAAGAGGCTACTGCACAGAAAAAGCTTGCAAAACTTCAACGGCTAGTATCCATTGCTATAACGGGAGCGATGCGCAGCACTCCATCAAATGCGTTGAATGCAATGCTAAATCTGCTGCCTTTGCACGAATACGTGCAACTAGAAGCGGAAAAGAGTATGTTTAGACTTAAACGGTTGAAAACTTTCAAGTCTGGTGACTTAGTCGGTCACCTGAGTATTTCACAAAGCTTTCAAAATGGGCCAGTGATGTATATGAATGGAGACTGGATGAAACCTGTGGAAAACCATAACATCCCTTACAAGATATGTGAAACGTCACGTATAGATTGGGAAGTCGGAGGTCCCACTGTTCGTCATGGCTCAATAAAATTCTTCACAGATGGCTCAAAAATTGGAACAAAACGGGAGCAGGAATCTTCGGCCCTGGGGTAGAAATCTCAGTGGCGATGGAAACTATCCAACGGCTTTTCCAAGCGGAGATCTTTGCTATAATAAAATGTATTGACGTTGTCTGAAGAGAAAAATATAGATATGCAAATATTTGTATTTTTACAGACAGCCAAGCGTGCACTCAAAGCGTTAAGTAATTATAAATGTACATCCAAACTTGTCTGAGAATGCATTTCTTTCATTGCTGAAAGGTGACCAAGAGAACTCGGTGAATTTATTCTGGGTTCCGGGACACTGTGGCATTGAAGGCAATGAAAGGGCAGACGAGCTTGCTAAACAAGGTTCAAATGCACAGTTTATTGGCCCAGAACCATTCTGCGGTATATCATACTGTGCCATAAAAATGGAATTAAAATCTTGGGAAGAGCAAAAGGTGATGACCAATTGGTTGATCACCACAAAGTGTTCTCAAGCAAAAAGGTTTATAATTCCAAATGTTACAATTAGTAAAAAGCTTCTGGAGCTCAATAAGAGAGTTCTTTGTACCTATACTGGCCTAGTAACCGGACATTGCCCGAGTAGATATCATTTGAAAAACATTGGCCAGGTTCAGAATGATATCTGTCGTTTCTGTAACAAGGAACGTGAAACCTCGGAACATCTGCTTTGCAGTTGTGATGCTTTGTACAAGAGCAGACTTAAATTTCTGAACAGTGGCTATATGCAACCTAAGGAAATTTGGACTGCAAATCCTGGAAAGGTGGTGGGTTTTATAAACTCAATTTTGCCTGACTGGGAGACGCATCTTAGGCTGGTCACTTGACAAATGGTGATCTAGCTTTAAGATGCGAATTAGAATAGTAAACAGGGGTATACCACAAAAGTTCAACTCAGTGGACGCAGTGGTTCTACGCCCCCCAAAAAAAAAGGGTCAGTCAATCAGGTTGTTTTATGCCAATTAACCTTAGTTTTCCGATGGTCCAGATTCAGGAGTACCGTTCTAACATACATACCATCTTCCTTTCCATTACATACTACGGCTCACGGTTTCCATGACACTCCCTGATTTGATGAATTGTACCTGGGCAGCATTCAACTCTTGAAACCTGGAATGAACATTCGTTGCCTCACGGTGATACCTAAGTCGCGTGCAGAGTTTCTATTCCACCAGGTATTTGGATCTCACAACCGCTCACGGCCATGATGGTTGTAAAACCGCATGCAGAGAGTGAGTAACATAAAGATTAAAAGAGAATAATTTTAGTATTAGTAGCATGCAGGGTTTATGTGGGATTATTGGTGGTATTCTCATAACGACTTCTCGTTTATCTGACTAAAAAGTTTGAATCATTCCAAACGAACCATCAAGGAGAGAAAAAAAGGAAAAATACTGGCTTGAACCCCACATTATAGCCTACTCTACAGCTTGGGATCTAGTTGCTATCCCGAATATACAGACTAACAGAGAACTAATTTGAAACTTTGAAAAGAACGGGTCTTCCTTCCATCTAGCGGGTTTACTTTTAATCTGTTGTTCTTTTCTATTTATTTATAGTGTGGTATGGAGGATACAATCTCATCGCCTCACATTACACCCACCCACACACTTGAAATTAGAGCGGTCCGATATTTGCCGTGTTTGAACTGTTTGAACTTTGCAAACAAGGAGGTAAACAGAAAACAATAACCCTACGATATTGTATATGACTCACCAAACACTGGTACTGATGTAAACCACATGAAAAGGTATTGTGGTTATTCGATCCATAAAATAAATGGATTAACAACAACGTAAGTTGCCACGAAAATGAAAAGTGTACTTTTAGTCGTTTCCCTAAGATTGAAAGTAAGAAGTCTAAGAGTGAATTGCGGCATAACCCGGCAGTATCACACCTGATGTTAGTGCCTTCATATAAACGTTCTACGACGTGGCAGTGAAAAAATGACTAGAATACGTGATACTTTCATTACTGGTCAAATTCTTAGTCTCACATGCATGTTTAGAGCATGAGATAAGCCCTCCACCGTCGACAAAAGGTGGCAAAGGTGAGCTACGAGAGGGCGAGCTTATGAGAGAGAAGTTTTCTTTAAAAAAAAATTGGGAGGACGTTGCGTCTTTTTATGCTAGAAATGTTAGAGGGTATTTCGTAACTTTTTCAGTCGTTAATAGGTTAATAGATGTCTAGTTCTTAAATGCTCTGAAATTCGTCGATGTATACCTCGTCTATCTTCTTTTGGATGCCTTATCAATTTGTCACGACAGTCGAGTTATTAGTACGAGACACTGAAGAAGTCTGCACATTGTAGACGAAATACGCGTATCTGTCGAAGATAAGCAAAGGTAGTTGGAATTAAATGGAGATTACTAATTTTTCTTCTAATTTATAGAAAAAAAACGAAACACTTGGAGATCGAATTTCCGCCCTTTCATACATGCCATACACTCAATTTCAACTAGGCTTCCTTTCAATTTCACAACCTGCCTGCCTCAGAATTTTCTCTTCACATCTTTGGTTCTAGCAGAAATCGCTATCCACTCCTAGGGTTGCAGGTTGATAAGAAGTATATTTCCAATTTTTAAACATTATAATTGATAACGTGCTTCATGCAACATCAAAAGAACATGATTAGTAAAAAGTATTTATAAAATTAGCCAAGTAATCGATATAGCAAAAATACATGTCAAAGTTTATGTTGAAAGTAACAATAATATCAATAAATTTTCTTGTAATGGCGTCAACTAAAACATAGTTAGAAATGTCAACTATCGTCTCCCCACCCGATGAGTTTATCAGAGGTATTTTGGTGAATATCGTATGAGATTTTTCATTGAAAATGACATTTACCAACTCTGTCTACGACTCAATTTATAAATAGAACAGAAAGATAGAATCTTCTTTTAGCTAATGCACACATCCTTTATTTAAACATAATGTCAGATATAATATAAAACAGTCTATTATTTAAAAACTCAATCTGCATGACTTCTTCAATATAAAGACATTGAGGGTTTAAGTAATAAATACATTACATCCCTTGGTAGAAACATGTTCGATAAATTTCTGAAACGCAACACGACGACTCGAGCAATGTACTCCAGTAACCATCCCTTCCACCTCATGAAACCCATCAAGCTCCACTTTGCCTAATTTGAGCCGACACTTTAGCTCTCCATTATGTCACAACCCACCGGAAACTATTCCATCTTTCGACCACAACTATTTCCTTCCTTTTCCCAAGGCCTTTCTAATCTAATTCACACCCCCCATGGAAGTTCCACTCCCCAGCCGTTAACCACAAAACCGCGCAATTAAAAATTCAAACAAATATTTTCCAAACACTGACGCTTCCAAGTGCATTTTGATACTTCTCAACTCCACGTCCCCATAGCAAACGGACAAGCGGGACAAACTGTTATTGGGTGTAAATTTTCTTCATATTCCTTCAAACCACCGACTGGGACTGGGCTGCCTACACAATGCATATAATTTCGCTTCCACTCCCCCATGAACCCCATCAACCGACTCCAGCCATCCAACCGAATAAGACATGAATAAAACATTCGAAACATTGTGTTCGTACATTCCGCCGAGCGACTGCAGTTTTCATTCAGCTTTTCTTCGGTTGCACTTCTCCCATTCAGCAGAATGTCTCGGACTTTAGACGATGACGACGACGATTGCTCGGCAAACAAAAGATGTGCATGTTTAAAGCGTTCCACAAAGACGTGTGGCGCGCAGTCAAAAGGCAAATAAAACGAGTGTTTATGTTTAATTTAGGAAATTAATGTTGCACGTAAATATTTATATGTATGCATAAATTTAACCTCCTGGAAGCCAGAGGTTAATTGTGCTGAAAAATATCTATATTAAATGCACCCCTGGTGTCGAATTTTACGAAACGGACTTTCTCGAGGAAATTGATCCCTTTGGAAGATAAGATTCAAAATGCCGCTGGTGGACGGCAATTTGCATAACTTTAACGGCAATGTAAACATTGCACTTCGGATGCATTTCTCCCCGTCGACGGAAGCGATTCTAATCTACCGTCCCGAATGACCCACAATTAGCCGACGTTAATTACGGATCATCAGCAAATTTTCGACACATTACATTCGGATCGTAAATCCCGCTGGGAATATACCCACCCATTAGGAACCCCAGGGTTTTCCGGACGGAGACGGAGTTCATAAATACTCTCACCTTTCGCTAGACGAAAGCAGAAGGAAATTGAATGCGGATTCGGACGAGCTTCGTGACCGGTAATTTCGGTGAGCTTAGAGGATGCTTTGTCGTACGGGCTGCCATATTTTTGTTTTCAATCGAAACAGGTTGAAATGCTAATGGCGCTTCCGACTGGTAAAGCTGCCGAATTTTCAAAGTCCAGTTGTGAGGTGAATGAAGGATTGTGAAATCCCACGGGAAGTCGTTGGTGGCGGAAAAAATGACTTCCTCGAGAGCGGTGCTTTTTATTTTCTCACTGAGCTGAACCGGACCAATGGGCGGAGAGAAGTGATCTGAAGGGGGAGATTTATACACTTGGTAGGTGTTTGGTAGTCAAAAGCTGATGTCTGTTGTTTTGAGTTGAGTTGATCGCTCTTAATACAGTTCTCTTGTTTATCAGTATCAAACAATGGCATCGATCTACTTAGTGATAATTGTAGTATAGAGTTCGCCAAATTCAGAAGATAGGCTCTACCAAAATCACCAAAGCATCAATTTGAATAATTCTCATGTTGAGGTCCTTTTACTAAAAATTTATATTTTCACTATTTGGTTGTTGTCTAAATGTAATACACACATAGAAAGGTTTTTAAATTTAAAATGTATCTGCATTAAACAATCACATTATATTGTGGTTAAGATTCGTCTGATATAACGGAGTAGTATGAGAGTTGTGCTTAGTATGCCAAAAAATCCTTTGCATAATATTGATCAATTTTGTTTTGGCAGTGAGCGATTTATTTATCTCCTTTCGATGATGAAATTAAATTGAAGATTGAGTGAGAAAAATCATCTAAAGGACAAACACAAAATAATTGCAACCAGTGCCGTTTATCTGGCAATGAAGACAACCTTAACGGACAGACCAACTGTCTTCGTGAATTTTAATTTTCAAATGACAGTATTCTCTGGATCAGAGCAACCGCTGAGTTTCGAAGTCATTATTTGGTTTTGTCCATTCGTCGATAGATGTTCATTATTGCCTGTGCTGAGAAAGAGAAACAGCGATTGGCTGGTCTTCACAAAATTTATTTCTGTGCATTTTACAAAAAGGTGTAGTGATAGCATTTCACCGGATTAAAAACATTATGAATGTTTCATACAATATACGAGACATTTGTTCTATGTACAAAATCCATGTTTACGAAACGCGTGAAAGCCACTTTACCAAGATACATTTTCAGTGTACAAATACAATTCATCTACACTGAGTCTTGTAATCTAGTAACTGATAAAACAAGACACTGATTTCAATAAAGTTAATCTGTTTATATCTAGGGTAAGGGGATGTAATGTTAGCCTAGCTCCTTCATACGGCCTTTGTACCAGATGTATCATTAATTTAGTGAAAATCAACAAAATAATGTTACTATTAGGATGACAAATGTAATCCGAAGCAATGGAGACAATATTGATTAACTTATTTGTAAATTGTTCACTTCCACGTAATTTTCGATTTCTTGAAGTTTTGGGGCATCATGATTTCACTGGTTAAGCTGAGCAGATGATCTACACGATCTTCAAGTGACCTAAACTTAGCTTAATTGAATCGATAAAGCAAGTAATGCAGTCTGGATGTGCAGAAAATAGTTACACGTTACAAACTAACTGTTCACATAGCTCAAGTAACAATGATTATACAAGAAAATCGTAGACCCAATATTGGGGACTTATTTTTTTGTATGTTCCCAACTATGGCCTGTTGTATCAATAACGTAGTAAAAACGTTGTTATTGTTATTGGTAAAGTTTCAAGTGGAAATGCATGAGTTTGCGGATGTTTATATTCAAGTGGCTCATCTTAACGCAAACCGAAGGAACGAAATCATTGTATAGTGAATTATAATGTTTTCATTATTGAATGGCTGATAAATCATATATGAACATCACTTAAGTGTTTCGAAGCTGTTTTACTTTAGTTTGTTTTGTGAAATTATGTGTTAAGTAAAGCGAATCAGCTGGCAATGCCTTATTTCATAAAATTAGAGAAAAAAAACCGTACAAAGACTGCATTTTGTAATAAATCCATCGAATGGGACGAGGTTGCATCCATAAATAGACACAATTTGGTGCCTATAGACCGACATTTAATCCATATCCCGTGAATGTTTCTGACTTTATAAAATGAGTTGTGTAAGTTTTCGTGCAACATACTACCAAATATCTTATCAAACATATCTTAGCAAGTGTATAACTAGTTGAATCTCGCTTACAGCTTAAACACTTTATGAGTTATGATAAAAAATGTAATCGATCGTTGCATAATAGGCTGAGTCAAGGGACACATACCCTATACACTGAAGTTTTTTTTTACGACGGTAATGGTACCGCGTAAAAAAAACCGCGTAAAAAACCGCGTTATTTCAAAAAACGACGTAAAAAAACCGCGTTATTTAAAAAAACGACGTAAAAAAAGTCAAGGAAATAAAAATTATATATCATATTCATATTGAAAGGATATGGTCATAAAAATGTATTGGTGGTGGAAAAACATGGTTCCACCGTAAGACTTAAGAAAACCGCGTTATTTAAAAAACAACGTAAAAATAGTCAAGTCACAATCCGTAGCTGGTCATAGGCATTTTTCAATGGAACCATAACAATATGTGTATCGAACTGCTTCAAGTTTTTTCAAGCGTTTGTTGCTTGTAATCCTGAATTCATCAGACAGGTAGGCCGTGGAGTGACCGTTTGTCCCTGAACCGGTCATTCCGAAACAGGTTGAACAGGAAATTTACTTGATATTCCCAAATAGTGTCTCCGTACCGAATCCTGGAAACCCGGATTCACGGGAACCAGATGAATCCAAACGGACGTTGCTGCCAATTTTCATAAAGCAGATGAGTTTCTAAGTCTAACGGTGAAAATAAAACAAAAATCGGCCAATATTTGCCAGTGTGACAACCATTTGAATTTGGTGGGTACCTGGGTACCCTGTCGGCCTGATTTACCGGTGTTTTATTTTTGTTGGGCACACAACTGCTAGTTGGCGTTTAAATGGCTATACAATCCAAAGCTGGAGAGTAGGGTAGTATTTGAAATTTTGACAACAATTCAATTTAGTATATTGTATTTTGTTATTACCTTATTTGAAGAAAGACCGAAGACGGCAACTCTCTAGCGTTTAATTTAGAAAAGATAGACTGCAGCACCATCTCTGTGGAATGATTTGGAACAATGTCAAAATAATGTCATAAGAGGATGAATGACATACTGAGAAACTTTGCCGAAGACGACAACTCTCTAGCGCTTAATTTGGTAGGTATTTGGTAGTTGATAACTAATATCAAATGTTTTGAGTTGAGCTACACAGCAAAAATTATTAATTATTTCCCTCGTGTAATTCCAAGCCAATGGAGCGTAAACAACGATATTGATTGCAATCTTTCAAACAAAAGCTAGATTTAGGCGTTATCTGGCTTAAATTTACATGAAATATCCCATTATTTTCTGCCAAATCTAGCATTCCCTTTATGTGCATTAGATAACGCAGAAAATTCAGTGTTTATTTTTATCTGTGATACCGCTTGGATACAGTTTTCCTATTTATCGGTGTTGGGATTGAATGACATGGTGACAGATCACAGTTTGCAAAATTCAGGAGCTACACAGCTTAAAAGATTCATGTAGTTTTCTTTGTTATCTATTACATATAAATGGACTGCTAGGTATGAAGTTTACCCTTTTTTACACTACCGGAACAATAAAAGCAGAAATCTATCGATCTTAGTGTCTGCAGAAGAGGTTGCTGTCTTTATTCTGTACCTCTTCACCGTTTTCCCGGATTTTTCGTCGGCGTATTAACGTCAAAACAACTCTCAATTGGCCTTAGGAAATGGGCATTGATTTCGTTGAGAAGGACATCAATCCGCCAAATTGCCCTCAGCTTCGGTCCATTGAAAGTTATTGGACGATTGTGAAAAGGGTCTTCAAAAAAGACTGGCAAAGCAGCTGCGAATACCCAAATGTCCAGGAGAATATCCTGGAGTTATTTCATTTGGGCTTCGCAATATTTGGATTCAATCCCGTAAAGTAAAGGGTGATACGGTCAAAATTTGGTCAAGGGAAAACGCGTGTAAATCGGTGAAATCGTTTATTTAAAAAATCAAATTAAATTTCTTTTTCAAGTTCAATTAGTATAAAATTCAGGAAAAATATTCAGTTAGGCTTCCGCTTTTCCAAATTCGAATTGCCGGGCCTCCCGCTTGACCCCTGCCATCAGATTTTGTACAGCCACCTTGTCCACCTTCTTCGCCGCAGAAAGCCAGTTTGCCTTGAACTGCTGCTCGTCCTTAGCAGTTTTTTTGGTCTTCTTTAGGTTCCGCTTGACAATAGCCCAGTATTTCTCAATTGGGCGGAGCTCTGGCGTGTTGGGAGGGTTCTTGTCCTTGGGAACTACCTGCACGTTGTTGGCGGCGTACCACTCCATGGCCTTTTTACCGTAATGGCAAGATGCCAAATCCGGCCAAAACAGTACGGAACAACCGTGTTTCTTCAGGAAAGGCAGCAGACGTTTATTCAAACACTCTTTCACGTAAATTTCTTGGTTGACAGTCCCGGAAGCTATGCAAATGATACTTTTCAAGCCACAGGTACAGATGGCTTGCCAAACCAGATATTTCTTGCGAACTTTGACAGTTTGCGTGTGCTTGAAAATATCTGCTACCTTTCCCCTTCCCTTTGCCGTATAAAACTCCTGTCCCGGAAGCTGCTTGTAGTCGGCTTTGACGTAGGTTTCGTCGTCCATTACCACGCAGTCAAACTTCGTCAGCATCGTCGTGTACAGCCTCCGGGATCGCGCTTTGGCCGTCGTATTTTGTTTATCATCGCGATTTGGAGTCACTACCTTCTTGTAAGTCGATAGTCCAGCTTCCGTTTTTTGGCTCGATGCACGGTTGCAGACGATACATCCAGCTTATTTGCGGCATCTCGGAGAGATAGGTTAGGGTTTCGCTTGAAACTACCGGCAACTCTCTTTGTCGTCTCAGCGGCTTCCGGCTTTCGATTTCCCCCGATCCAGACTTCCTGGCTGTCGACAAACGTTCCCCAAACACTTTAATTACATTTGTAACGGTTGATTTGGCAACTTTTAGCGATTTTGCCAACTTTGCGTGCGAGTAGCTCGGATTTTCGCGATGCGCGAGCAAAATTTTGATACACTGCTCTTCTTGCTTGGACGGCATTTTGACAACTGAAGAGTGAATTCAAAATCAAAATAGGAGCAACATTCTACTACACACACCTTCAAAATGAGGGTGTTCAGGTTTTTTAAATGCAAAATTGAAAGAAATACGTCAAGTTGATATTGACCAAATTTTGACCGTATCGCCCTTTAATAGGATACACCATGACATAACGATAATCAAACAACCTATGCGGAACTACAACTTTTACTTTTACTTCAACTTCAACTTGTGAAAATGTAAAGAAACCTTCACTTTCGAAAGCTACTTCTAGTTTCTGTAAGGGGCTCTGTAAATTCCGGTAAAATTCACTTTTTGTTCATAGCAAAACAAACAGCTCCACCCAAGATTTATAGCTAATCCACCACCATCATTTACAGGCTACCGTGCCACTAAGCAATAACCATTCATAGCCATTACGCGAAAGCCTACGCGTTGGCCAGCAGCGCTACAACGGCGGCTCTATTGACATTCCAAGGCACCTGCAAATGCATTCTCAATGCAAGTCCCCAATCATCGGTTCAGGCAGAGCCTGACACCATTTTACGTGCCATGTATGCCAATGGGGCACCTCTGGCTGTGTTGCATTTGTACCCCATTATTCAACCCCGTGACTCCGACGACCTTAAATCACCTTGACTCGGTTTCCACAACCCAGTCAGAGACGCCGTTGATTTTTTTTGCCTAGCTCTGATAGTTTTAAAAATAGGCAAACAATTGAATTATTTAGCTGCAAAATCGATTAGAATCTTCAGGGGCCACCCGGCGTTGCTACCGAGCTGCTACCGGGAAATGCCTCCGGCCATCCGCTGGCGACGTAATCAAATCTGTCACGGTGCACCGTTTGAGCTGAGTGTGAAGCGCTCTGCCGTTTGCATAAAATTAAGATAAAAACACTGCATAAATTTCACCCGAATGCATTTTTTCCGCGATGCTTTGAAATGTAGACAATTAAGAATAGTTCACCGGTTATAGTTATACCTCGAAAACCATACTTCCTGGGCAAAACTGCGATTCTATCGTTTATAGCTTGAAATTAAATTTCCTACTTGTTAACAAGCCATAAAAATTGATCATTGTCACTTCGTTGTTGTTGCTTCTGCCGCTGCTGCAGATTCAAGCCAAATGGAATGGAGATATCGAGGCGGCTTCGGGGTAGTGTTTGCATACAATGCAATGTATCATCATCATCTGACGGTGGTTGTGGTAGCATTCATCAACCATAACGCCATCATGCCTAATAATAGACTCTCTTCGGAAAGTTAATTACAGGCCAGATCAAACTCGAAAATTTCTTACTTTATTCAAGCTTTTAAGAAACATGGATGTCGACTCCGCCTTCTTCGGTCACTCGGGAAGTGACATTTGCTGCAACACTAGTGCGGCACAGAAGTGCATTGGTAATCAAATAATTGCCGGTTGAGAGCCGGGAGACGATAATTAAACCGAAAGGAGAAAACAGCTGCTGGTCGGGATCGATTTCACTTACCGAGCAGTTTGGACACGGCGCCCTGTTGAGTTAGCATATGCTGCGCCAGGTCATAGCCTCGCAGTCCGAAGCGGGACAGCTCCAGCAGTCGATGTTGCGACACCAGGCCGGCCAGAGCTTGGGCGTTGGTGGGGTGACCGGCTGCGACAGCGGCAGCCGCTGCAGCGCCGAACAGATTCGTCGACGACGGAGGCACGTTGCCGGGCGAGGGCAGGTTCGGCGAGAGACCAACTGGAAATGGAAAAATAAGGGTTGGAAAGGTGTTTAGTAAATTGAAATCAGGGAAATTTCCGCCCGTGAACTTGAATACGAGAGCATTCTGAATTTGTTATAGACAAACAGTCAAATTCATTTTCAAAGAATAAGAACTGCGTTTTGAGGAGAATTTTCTATTCCTCGGATTGTTATATAGTTATTTCTTCACTTTCTTCAGAGCAGGAGTAAATTTGTTCCGGTGAGTAGTTTGAATAACATTATTGAAATAAGTGATAAGATACGAACAATTGCAAATTTAGTATTTTTCAAGATAACATACTGAAAGTTTAAGATTATTTAAATAAACCCGCATTAATCCACCGATGGTGAGACTGAACCCTTCTTACATTCACCAAAATTACAAACTCAAGTGTGGGCAATATTGTACTGGATACATATTTTCATCAGAAATTCCATGAAGATTCAGAAATATTCAATATGCCATACATTCAGTTGATAAAATGAACTTTTTGTCAATCCTGAACGTATTGTTCAGGATTGAACAAAAATTAAAATATTTCCATTAAAAGTCTTTAATGACCTGTGTATGTTAGTTATATAGAAGGGGAAATTACATGAATATTAGAAATTTCATATAATCAGTCCATAGCATGAATTATTAGACAATCCTAAGCGTCAATTTTGATTATCGATATGGATTCAAGATGCTTAATAAGTACATATTCGTTGAAAATAGTAAATGGAGACTTTGTGTAATTTTCGAATATACTCGTTGCAGTTGAAAACCAGCCACTCGAGCCAATCGATGCTGCTCTAATTCTATACAGTAGCATAGTGTGGCTAGTCCGCTGTATGTGCTATACAACGCTCCAGATACGACACAATTTTTTTTTTTTTGTTGGGGCGTAGAATCACAGCGTCCACTGAGTTGAACTTTTGTGATATACCCCTGTTTACTATACTAATTCGCATCTTAAAGCTAGATCACCATTTGTCAAGTGACCAGCCTAAGACGCGTCTTAGGCAAAATTGAGTTTATAAAACCCACCACCTTCCCAGGAATTGCAGTCCAAATTTCTTCAGGTTGCATATAGCCACTGTACAGAATTTTAAGTCTGCTCTTGTACATAGCATCACAACGGCAGAGCAGATGTTCCGAGGTTTCACGTTCCGTGTTGCAGAAACAACAGATATCATTATCAACCTGGTCAATGTTTTTCAAATTATATCTACTCGGGCAGTGTCCGGTTACTAGGCCAGTCTTGGTACAAAGAACTCTCTTATTAAGCTCCAAAAGCTTTTAACTGATTGTAACATTTGGAATTATAAACCTTTTCGCTTGAGAACACTTTGTGGTGACCAACCAATTGGTCATCACCCTTGTTCTTCCCAAGATTTTAATTCCATTTTTATGGCACAGTATGATATACCGCAGAATGGTTCTGAGCCAATAAACTGTGCATTTGAACCTTGTTTAGCAAGCTCGTCTGCCCTTTCATTGCCTTCAATGCCACAGTGTACGACACAATAGAATGCAAGCGGCATCGATTGGTGTGATTGGTCTTGTTCGGTTTTGCACTGCAACGAGTATATTGTCATCTCACAATTATGTGCTCTCAGGCATTGTTTTGGTCATATCTCCATGAAGAATTATCCAATCATAATGAAATTTTGACCAGTTATTTGGAGATATCATAGCTTTAATTTGGCATCAACAAAACTAAAATCGGTACACAAATAGCTCAGTATGTAATCGGAGACTAAACTGTTTGATTACTATTATAATAGGCCTTCAAGTACTGTTTCGTTCATATCTTCGTAACGAAATGTCCGAATGAAAAAAATCAATAGCGTTCTATGGGAATGTTGTAGCTTCCATTTGCCGTCAACAGACCTGAAATCGGTTCACAGATGGCTGAGAAACCGATGTGACATTATTTGTAACGCACACACACATACATACACACACACACACACACACACACACACACACACACACACACACACATACATACACACAGACATGTGCTCAGTTCGTCGAGCTGAGTCGAATGGTATATGACACTCGGCCCTGTGGGCCTCGGATAAAAAGTCGAGTTTTCAAGCGATCTTAATACCCTTCTATTGATGTAAGAAGGGTAAAAAAACGGATGCAACGATTTACAGAAATAACCAGAGAAATTCTTAAGAAATACTAAATGCAGGTGAAATGTTTCTCGTCAAATTTTACTTAGGCGATAATCAATTGAGGGAAACTTCCAGAAATCACTGGCTACAGCTAGTTTTATAAATAACTAGCTGATCCCGGTGCGAGCGTTGCTACGCCTGCAACTAAATGAATGAACATTACATAGAACTGACGTTTTTTTTTAGTAATAAGGAGTTCAAACTTCTATCAGAACATTCTTCTTACCCAGACAATACACAGTTTGTGGCTTAGTTACCTGGATAATTCTCAGGATTGGTTGAAATTTGTGTTTGAATTCACCATAGAAACATTTCTTGCATTCAAAAAACCCCGCATACCATTTTTGATTCCATTTGCTTGATTAGTTCTCAAGCTATGCAGAAATTTGTATTTCATTTGTATGCGAGCCGGAAGGGGGAAGCTGTCTCAAACAATCATAAGAACCTTCCCCAGCCCCAAAAATACCTGCATACATATTTTCACTCCAATCGGTCAGACAGACAGTCAGACAGAAATCCATTTTAATATAACTAAAAATCCTGTTTCCAATAACCCCCACATGCCAAATGTGGTTTCATTTACTTGAATAGTTCTCGAGTTATGCAGAAAATTGCGTTTCATTTGTATGAGAGCCCTCCCCCCCCTTTCAGAGGGCAAAGGGGTCTCAAACCACCATAGAAATATGTCTGACCTTCAAAAAAATTCACATGCCAAATTTGATTCCATTTGCTTTATTAGTTCTCGAGTTATGCAGAAAATTGCGTTTCATTTCTATGGGACCCCCATCATTAAGAGAGCAGAGTGGTCTTAAACCACCATAGGAATATGTCACTCCTTCAAAAAATTCCACATGCCAAATTTGATTCCATTAGCTTTATTAGTTCTCGAGTTATGCAGAAATTTGTGTTTCATTAGACCCCCCCCCCCCCCCCTTCGGAAGGCGGAAGAGTCTCAATGACCATAAAAACATTTCTCTCCTTCAAAAACCTCCATATCCAAAATTTGGTTCCATTTTCTTGATTAGTTCTCGAGTGATGCATAAATTTGTGTTTCATTTGTAATGGAGCCCTCCCCTTCAGAAAAGGGTGGGGTCTCAAATTAGCATTGAAACAGTATCCATCTACGAAAACCTCCACATGCCAGATTTGGTTCAATTTGCTTGATTAGTTCTCGAGTTATACAGAATATTGTATTTCATTTGTATAGGAGCCCCCCCTTTCAGAGCGAAGAGGAATCTGAAACCATCATAGAAACCTTTCTTGCCTTTAAAACCTCGCACATGTTAAATTTGGTTTCTTTTGCTTGAGGTCTTAAACCACCGTAGAAACATTTCTTGCCTACAAAACCTCCACATGCCATATTTGGTTCCATTTGTTTGATTTGTTCTTGAGTTATGCAGAAAATAGTTTTTCATTAGCATGGGAGCCCCCTTTTATAAAGGCGGGAGGGGTGTCGAACTATAATAAGATCTTTTCCCGGACCCAAAAAACCCCTGCATACAAATGCATAGCGGTAGGGATAGTTCTCATGTTTGGTTTAAATTTGTGTTTCGTATGTATGGTAGCCCCCCTTTTCAGAGTGAGGTGAGGTCTTAAATTACCACAAAAACATTTTTTGCCTTCAAAAACTTTTCTCGAGCTATGCAGGAATTTGTTTTTCATTTGCATGGGATCCCACCCTTTTTAGAAGCGGGAGGGCTCTCGAACTATCATAAGATGCTTTCCCGGACCCAAAAACCACTGAATACAAATTTGCAAAGCAGTAGGTATAGTTCTCATGTTTGGTTGAAATTTCTTTCATTTGTATGAGAGCCCCCCTTTTTAGAGGGAGGAGGGGCTTTGAACCACCATAAAAACATTTCGTGCCTTAAAATTCGTCCATTCCAAATTTGGTTCCATTTGCTTGATTATTTCTCGAGTTATGCAGAAATTTGGATACCATTTGTTTGAGAGCACCCCCTCCCCCCTTCCTCCTCATATGACGGAAGAGTCTCAAATCACCATAGAAACATTTCCCTCCTTCAAAAACTTCCACATGCGAAATTCGGTTCCATTTCTCTTATTAGTTCTCGAGTTATGCAAGGATTTGCGTTTCATTTGAATAGGTTCCCCCCCTTTCAGAAAGGGGAGGGGTCTCAAATCAACATAGAACCATTTTTTGTCTTCAAAAACCACCACATACTAAATTTGATTCCATTTGCTTGATTAATTCTCGAGTCATGCAGAATAGTGTATTTCATTTGTATCGGAGACCTCCTCCCTCCCCCTCTTTAGGATGGGAAGGGGTCTCAAACCAACATAGAAACATTTTTTGTCTTAAAAAACCACCACATACTAAATTTCGTTCCGTTTGCTTGATTAGTTCCCGAGTTATGCAGAATAATGTGTTTTATTTGTATGGGAGCCCCCCTTTTATGACGGGGAGGGTTCTCAAGCTATCATAGAAACCTTTTTTGCCTTCAAAAACTCACACATGCTAAATTTGGTTTCTTTTGCTTGTTTAGTTCTCGAGTTGTGTAGAAATTTGTGTTTCATTTGTATGGGAGCCCCCCTTTCCAGTAAAGGGAGGGGTCTCAAACTATCATAAGATTATTCTCCGGCCCCAAAAATTCCTGCATACAAAATTTCACGCCGATCGGTCCTTCCGCTCGCGAGTTAAATCGTGACAAAGGAAACCCCAACTCATTTTTATTATATAGATTTATGAAAGATTTGCATAAAATGTCACATTTTGAGCGATTTGTATCAGTCAATTGCCGATAAGTCAAATGACCCAAGTAACACAAAATGTTTAACTGTATGCATTTTTGCTGTCATGTGACATATAATGATGTTGCCGTTTCGGTGAATGAAAACTATTTGGGATACTACTATAGAATTGAAATAGCACAGAAGGTGAAGCCTATGAAACATAATTTATTTTCGACAATGGTCATAAACAAAAAAATCTTGTGCTTCAGTAAAACAAATCATTGTCGGTTTTCAAAAAAGGTATTCATGAACTAGGTTTGAACCATAAACTCTAAGCTTACTAGACTGATCTCCTCACCACTCGACCATTTCAACATGTGAGAAATGGAACTATTTAAATCCCCTTACGATATCATCATTATTAAAACCAGCGACTATGCGATACGGAACATAGTTACTCTTTTTAACATAGGATAATTTAGGAGTAGGAAAGTAAATAAATTAAAGTAAATTTAATGGATTTGCTATACTTTGATGATCGGTCGATTCAACTTCAGTTTTTGCATATACGTCATCATACTAGTAATTGTAGCCGTGCAAATAATGTGCAATCGTACAAGGCTACAGCAATATTATTTTTTTCATCACACCGGCATAGCTGAGTTATGTTCCTAAATGTTTCAGCGGTAAACATGAATGTGATATAAATAGATTTTTGATAGTTTTAAGTCTTATTTAAAAGTACAGAAACATGATCATTCGACGTCCAATATGACACGAACAAAACATACCTGACTAGTTGATGTTGGCATTCGACATTTCACGAATATGTTTGTTTCTCAAAAGTACGGAAGACTTGTGTTGCTAGCATTTATTCAACAAAACATGAAAACACGCAAGTCATGACGTAATCACATGCATGTTCTAACTCAAAAAATCAGACAAATATATGACATGATAAGTGAATCAAGATTCGAATAGCATGAAACGTACATCTACATTACTAAACTAGTTAAATTGCACTTTCATAGGTCTACAGCAGAACGTAATAGGAAATGTCAGTAAATTCTAATCCAGATAATGCCTGAATCTAGTCTTTGTGGCAAGAAGATTGCAAACATCGCCGGATATGACAAGGAAAGATTGCAATCAATTCTGGTGTTTACGCTACCTTTGGCTTGGAATTAAACAAGTGGAAGTTTTTTGAAAATCATTATTTTTTTCTGTGTACATGAAATGCTCGATTAAGGAATCCGAATACGACACGAAAGATTCACTGTAGACACGACATTGGCATCGAAACTTAGCACAAGCACGTTCAGCCAATAACTTCGGACAAATTCTGGCTCTGGAATCTTTCGAAGAAGCGTCTTCTCTTAGAGATTAATTAAGGCGTAAAGCATTTCGCCAGCAAGAACAGTCATATTCGAAATGAACTCCGATAATGGAGAACACGGGACTATGGAATCACGACATTGGCAAAAATTATGCAGATGCACATAGAAATCGCACCTGAACTTGAAAATTCCGGTCCTCCTTTTGCTCAGTCGGTAAAGGCACAGCTACAAAACAACACCCTGCTGGAGGTGACTTGGTTCGATTCCCGGTCTGGTCTAGGTCTGGGCACAGGGAATGATAGTACTTGCCAGACAATCATACTAAAATAAAAATTGTACCTGGCATCGAAAGCTCTTCATTACTTAGTGTGTAAGAGCATTTAGAACACTAAGTTGAGAGCAAGCAATCAGATTGAAATGCTAAGAGAAGAACTTGGATAATTTGCGACGAAAATTGTAGTTTGAAATTAGAAGCAGCGGCTTTGGGATACCAGAAAAATTTCCCTTTTATTTCAGTAAGTGATATGTGATAAAAGTTGCATTTAAAATCAGCTTATTTATCAGAAAATTGATCTGATCGAAAAACACACAAAAAAAAATACTAAAACCATCTCATTCGAACTGATTTGAATTATTTGATAAGTTTCATAAGTAATTTGAAGAATCCTAAAATACCGACAGGAAGTTTCAAAAACATACAAAACAAACTGGAATATTGAAACCCACAGAAATACAGAATAATATTTACAAAATTATTATCATCATCACCATCATCATCACCATCATCATTAACATCATCATCATCATCAACGTTATCAAAATTTGAATGGGATCTAGTAAATCTTTATAATTATTTATTTATTTGTTATTATTATCAACAGAACAATGTGGTCCGTAATGATAGTTCCTAAGAATATCTAAAAACTTAATTCTAATTTCTTTGCGAGGCAGGTGAAAGTCAAATCCAGTTGACACTCGATTGAATGCACGTTGTAAACCGACAAGAGCTCCCGTTGGCGCCATAGTTTGTTCACGAATAATGTTCGAAGAAAATGTTGTTGCGAATGCACGAGAACGCACATGATGTTGATTTGATTAAGGAGCATCGGACAGTCAATTTTTGCCATGAAAAGATCGGCAACCAACATGACGCGCGATAGATCTCTCCTCACTGCTGGTGTGTCAAGGCCAATGAGTTGCATGCGGTGCGCGGTATATCTCGGCAGCTCGCGTGGATTATTCCATGGTAAGCGACGGAGAGCGCAAATCGCACAAAACCTTCGCTGCACTGCCTCGATTCTTTCCAACGCCATTAAGATAGTGCGGGTTCCATACTGCTGAACAATACTCCACCGTGGATCCGGACCAGCGAACAGTAGAGACTTTAAGCAATATACATCTGCTGTAAAGTCCCTTCGGCGCATTCTCTGAGCGATGAACTCCTAAACTGGTGGTTTGGTTTGGATGCAATGCAGCTAATATGCCCTTGTACGCAAGTCCCGCATCGAGAAAACCAGATCCTGTTCACGACAACGATCACCACGTTTGCACAACGCTGCCGCCAGGCGTGGTAGTCGAAACATTATCGGGCCTTCTTCTTCTCGGTGAAAGAAAACAACGGAGCACTGGCTGGACTTGAACATCACATCCCGTTTGTGTGTTGCACCACGAAGCGAAACCGTCAAGTTGTCGTTGAAGAAACCATGCGTCTTCGATGCGACTTTACCTGACTGGAGAAATTTTCATGCCGTCATGCAAGAGGTAACTTCGGCCTTCCAGTGCAAAGAGATTCACGTCGTTGAAGCACAACAAGAAGACAAGGGGCCCAAGATGACTTCTCGGGGAATACCGGATGTGACAAGGAATCTCACCAGATGTGCAGTCATCAATCCTAACGCATAGATGTCGCTCATAGTGCCGAAAATGAACCAACCAACGCAAACACTGCTCTCCAGTAAGCCTGCAGTCGCTCAAGTTTCGCTACCGCAATGCGATGCAGTTGATCTTTATCACGAAAGCCGGGGATGTCAGCATAAATCGCCATCCGCTTGGGTGCCCTTGCTGATTATAACATCTGTCGCACAAGGTTGTGAACGTCAAAAGGTTTGTTGCTCGTCAGATCGCTTAGGCAATGAATCTCGTGCTGTGTATCGGCTATATATTATGAAATCGTGCCGATTCAGACCGATTTAACAATATCGCTAAAAAGCGTTACAACCCATCATACATTTGGACTTCCCAGAAACCTCCGGAATTTTCAATGACCTTGAGATTTTATAATTGTAGGAAAACAGAGTCTAAAGATACACTCTGCTAAAGCTCACACTTATTAAAATTGCCTGAGAAACATTTAGGGAAAGTCCTGCAAGAGAACTTGTCGAAAGCAAACTTCTCATACTTTCCAAAGCACAGGTTGAAGTTCCAAGGAAGCTGTCAAATTTCATGTTTAAGGAAATTAAGTGTTTAGAATTTGTTGAAAGCTCCAAGGGTACACGTTGAAAGTTCCAAGAGAACTTTTGGAAGTTCTAAGGGAATTGTTGGAATGTTCCAAGAGAGCTTCAGAAATTCCTGAGTAATTTTTCGAAAAGAACGACAAAGTTTCATGAACTTCCAAAAGTTCCCAGAAGAACTGTTGAAAACATCAAGAACTTGTAAGAAAGTTCAAGGCAATAACAAAATTAGTTGCAGACAACATGTATCTTTCAAGAGAACGTCATTAGTTTTAAGAGATTTTCAAAAGATCCCAGGGTACTTGTCGAAAGTTTCAAGGGATTTTGTCGAAAGGTCCAAGAGAAATTGCCGTAAAACTGTCGCGTGAATGTTCTAAACTGCCCTGGGATGCGCATAGTTGACGTAAGCGCCAAGTACGATCCAAAATTCACTTTTTTGTTTTTTTGCATTCTTTACCTATGCAATACATTTTTCCGTAAGTCAAAACAAAAAAATTTCTTCGAAAAATCGCAGATAAATTGAAAAAAAACGGTTTGGCGTAAGCACCATTTGTGATCGCATGTAATGACGTCTCTCCACGTATAACATCACGGGTGGAAAACTGCAAAGCAGAAGTTGAATGCACCAGGAAAGCAAATTACAGGCGCCACATACATACTTGCCATCTATCGACCTCCCGGAAAACACTCTGGGCCGATTCCTTATGATCAGTGATAATGTCCATCATACTGCCTTTATAGACATCTGGAGCTGAAGATGGGATAGAATTGATGGATTTTTTTCAACCGGCGAGAAAGGCTGAAAAGGGATGAGCCTGGAATTCTCGATACTATAATCGTAACCACAGGTAGTAAAATTGCATAAGGCGAACCTGCAAAGTGGGATGTCGAAATTGACACGTCATCATTTATTGTACACGTTCCAACCCAGCAATCGCTCGTTCCGTGATCCTTCCAACTAAAACACAACCTACATTGAACTCGTTCATTGTTGATACTCTCGATCAGTATCATCAGCTTTAGCGAGTGCCCTGTCTGCTTATCGTGAACACGATGGCAGCGACAACGTTCGCCTCCTTCATGCTCCAGTTAGATGGAATTTTATGCTCAGTGTCTCTCAACTTTCCTTAGCAGTAGCTCCATCTCGCAACATTCTTGTAGCTTTTTTTTCAACTGACGCTCTTTGAAAGAGGGTCGAACATTTCTCATGGACTGACCAGTCGCATGGTACATAATCGTCCAAGCGATCGAATCAGGAGCTTGCTGGGCGAAACTTTTCGTTGATGATAAAAATCGTGAAGGCACCTCCGGCGAGAGCCAATGTACGATCACATTATTCAGAACAGAGCAGTCTGGTTTTACATACGGCAAACTATGAGAACGTTCACCAGTAATATGCCTGTTTTGACTCGCATAAGTTGGCGTATAAGCGTTTTAAAGATGACAAAAAATCTGAAAACTATTCTAATGAGTCTTGCCATTCATTGTTTATTAGTTAAACTTCATCAAATGGACAGAAACATTTGTCCATAATTGTTGTTAAAAGAGTACTGCATTTCAGCCAAGCCCGGAAAAAACGCGCCTTCTCAACAATCAACCACCAATGGTGGTTACGTCTACCATGCATCCCAGGGCAGTAAAGAATTTGTTGATAATTTCGCAGGAATATGTTGAAAGCTCCAACGGAACTTGTTTGAATGTTTCTAAGGAACTTGACGAAAATTCTAGCAGAACTTCTTGAAAATTCCAAAAGCAATCGTTTAAGACCCCGGATGAGTCGTTGAAGATTCAAGAGAACTAGCTGAGGAACTACATGGGAGCTTGTTGCTTAACAACGGAACCTATGCTCAAAAAGGCCTCCAGGGAACCTAAAGGGAAGTGCAAGGAACGCCTGTTGAATGTTCCGAAGTAACTGTAGGTAGTCTCCAACGGAGACTTTATGAAGGTCCACGATGGAAACTGTTCAAAGTCGTTAAGGAAATATGTTGAGAGTTCCAAGCGAACTCTGTTGGAAAGTTTGAAGGGAACTTATTCAATATATGGCAAGTAAATCAGCCGAAAGTTGCACGGGAATTGTCAGGTCTCCAAGGGAACTTGTGCATGCCCAAAGGGACTTCAGAGATTGTTCCATTAGAACTTTTAAAAAAATCCATGAAAATTTGTCGAATGTTTCAAGAGAACTTCTTGAAAGTTTCAAGAGAATTTCTTGAAAGTTTCAGGACAACTTCATGAAAGTTCCACTAGATAAATCTCCCCAAGGGACTTGTGAAAAGTTCACGGAGACAACCCCATCATAAATGGTAAAGTCTGAGTCAGATATGTCTCAAAGTGAACTTGTTAAAGGCATCAGGGAACTTGTCGGAAATTTTCTATTGCTTAAAGAAAATTTTCAAAAGATGCAAAGTAACTTGTTGAAAATTCCAAGAGGAATTGTTAAAAGCTCCAAGGCAAATTAACAAATATTGCAAGGAAAATTGTCGAAAGTCTGAAGGCCTGTTGCTCAAATCGCTCCCAAAGAACTTGTCAAAAATTCCAAGCAGCACGCATCGGAAGTTCCAAGGAAGTCAGGGAGAAATCCAAAGAGAACTTGTGAATAGTTTTAAGGGAACTTGTCGAAAGTTCCAAGGGAATTTGTGGAATGTTCCAAAGAAAACTTCAGGAAAGTTTGAAGCGATCGTATCTAAAGTTCCAAGGGAACTAGCCGAGAGTTACATGACACTCTCTTGATAGCCACAACAAGAAGGTTCCATGGGAACTTGTGGAACATCTCGCGGAAACTTGTCGGAATTAGCAAAAGAACTTGGTCGAAAGTTGCATGAGTACTTGTGAAAAGCTCCAAAGGAACTTTTCAAAAGTCTCCAAGGATTTGGTCGAGTTCCAAGAGTACTTGTTGAAATCCTCTAACAAAACTTGTCGATTGTTCCAGTGATCGAAAGGTTTCTGGGCGAAACTTGTCGAAAACAAAGGGAACTTGTCCAATGTCTCCAAGGAATAAGCCGATAAGTTGCATGGGAACTTACGAAATTCCGTAAGGTAACTTGTCGGGAATTTGCAGCAAATACCAAAAAGAAACTATCTGCCGTTAGATGGGAAACTTGTCGAAAATTCCTTGAGAACTCGTCGAAAGTTCGCGAAAACTCACGAAAGTGCCAGAGACACTGGTCTTCTTTCGAAAGATCCAAGGGAGCATTTGGAAAGTTTCGAACGAACTTGTTGAAAGTGGCAAGGAAATTAAGCAAAAGTCTCCAAAGAACTATCGCGCGCTCAGCAGAGAATTGGTCAAATCTTCCAAGGACTACTTCTGAAGAGTCACAAGTGAAATCCTTTCGGAAGCTGCAAGGAACTTCCGTCAAAATTTCAAAGGGAACTTGTTGAATGTTCCAAAGGGACTTGTTTTAAGTTCTTTGAGAATGTGTCAAACGCTTCAAAAGAATCCTGTCGAAAGTGCCAAGGATCTTGTCGCGTTTCAATGGATTTTGTCAAAAGCCCAGCGGAACGTCGAAATATCCAAGAGAATTTATGGAATGTTCCAAGGGAACTTGTTGACAGTTTCAAGGGAACAAACCGAGAGTTACATAGGCACTTGTCGAAAGCCATAATGAACTTGTGAAAATTTGCGGTATGGAACGGGGAATGTTCCAAGAACTGTCAAAAGCTGCAAGATAACTTGTCAAAAGTCTCAACGAAACTTGTCGAAACATTCAAAGGGACTTGTCAAAAGTTCCAAAGGAACTTGTTGAAGGTTACAAGTTAATTTCTCTATCAAAACTTCCTGTGCGATCTTATCCAATGTTCCAAGAGTTGCGTCGAACTTGTCGAGAGGGCAAGGAAATTGTCGGAAGTCCCAAGAGAACTTGTGCAAAAGTGCCAGGAGAACTTGCCCAACGTCCAGTTCCAAGGGAACTTCTTGAAATTCGCAAGACAACTTGTCGAAAGGGGTACTTGTTGAATTGTCCAGAGGGATTTGTTGATAGTTCCACGAAAACTTGTCGGAAGTTCTAAGAGAACTTATTGAAAGTTCCAAGAGCAGGATTGCGTTAAAAAAGAGAACTTTGAAAAACTCAAGGAACTTTTCAAAATTGCTAAGGGAACAACCCCAGAGTTAAGTGTGGATCTCTGTCGCTAGCTGCAATGGAACCTGTCAAAAGTTCCAAGAGAGCTTGTGAAAGTTCCAAGATAACTTGTCAAAAGTTCCAAGAGAATTTGTCGAAAGTTCCAAAGGAACCTGTTGAAGGCTCCAACTTGTCAAAAATTCCTAGAGATCTTGGAACACAACCTATTGGATTGGCTTGACCGTAGGGAATCATTGCTGGCTGGTTATTCGATTTGAAAGAACAGGTCAAACATCGGATAGAGTCGTTCTGGTGAAGATTGCGTATATGGACACAGTTTTGGAGTCCAGAAGCGAAAGTTCTGTAGGTGAAAAATCATTTTAAGTTGCATAATAAAGGGTGATATTGGCTGCACCAGTCAAGGGAAAACGCGTGTAAAATCGGTGAAATCGTTTATTTAAAAACCAAAACTAAATTTCTTTTTTCAAGTTCAATTAGTATAAAATTCAGAAAAATATTCGCCAGTTAGGGCTTCCCGCTTTTCCAAATCCGAAATTGCCGGGCTCATTGCCGGACCCCTGCCATCGGATTTTCAGTACATTCACCTTGTCCACCTTTCTTCGCCGCAGAACGCTACGTTCGGCTTGAACTGCTGGTCGCCCTGGCAGTTTTGGTGGTCTTTAGGTTCCGCTTGATGCAACAGCTCCAGTATTTCTGAACTGGGCGGAGCTCTGGCGTGTTGGGCGGGCTTCGGTCCTTGTAATCCACCCTGCACGCTGTTGGCGGCGTACCACCTCCATGGTCCTTTTACCGCATTGGCAAGATGCCAAATCCGCTAAAACAGTACGGAACAACCGTGTTTCTTCAGGGAAGAGGCAGACGTCATATTCAAACACTCTTTCACGTAAATTTCGGTTGACAGTCCCGGAAGCTATGAACAGTGCTGTCAGGCCACAGGCATGATAATGGCCAAACCAGATATTTCTTTTGCGAACCCTGAGCAGTTTCGTGTGTCAGCCGTCTCGCCATTTTCCCTTCCTTTTGCCGCATAAAACTCCTGGTCCCGGAAGCTGCTTGTAGTCGGCTTTGACGTAGAAGCCTCAGTCGTCCATTACTACAGGCAGTCAAACCGTCAGC